>JBBPBX010016688.1:0-43002 GCA_038048925.1 Garcialebias charrua | reverse complement strand
TCACATTGGTTATGTGAAACTATTTCACATGCCTATAGTTCTTCTGGTCTTCAACCACCTGAAGGACTCAGAGTTCATTCCACCAGGGGGATTTCATCCTCCACAGCCCTGCACAGAGGAGTGTCTGTGTAGGACATCTGTTCTTCGGCCTCATGGTCATCAACCCCCTTCATTCATTTTTATTTACGAGATGTCTCCAGCTCTTCACTAACACATTCAGTTCTCAGAGTTATGTCAGAGTGATTTTTCACAGTCAAACAACTATAAAAAATAAAAGGAAAATAAGAAAGGAAAACAAGAAAAACAACAAATGATAAAAACAACACAGCCTTGCTCTGTCATTATTTGGTGGACCTTGTTTTGTACAATTATTCCTTCAAACAGGAAAATTCCTTCTTCCTCATTGGAAATGCTTCCTTTTCTTAATCCTCTATTGTCTGATATGAATAAACATTCCTTCAGCTAAGATCAGGCACGAAGGCTGCACGCCTGTAATCCAGTATGTACCAGATGCATGGATCAATGGTGCATCATTACACTTGAATAAAGAATGAGGTTTAGGCGGATGTCAGGGTGTTTTTTATGGTTCTCGGACAGACCCAGTGAGGCATGGACCATATCCTGCTCTGCCCTTTAAACCCAATAGTGACAGCTTTTAAAGGGCGTAGCTTACAAGAAATAGAACGCTGGTTACGTATTGAAACGCCAGATTCTATATGATTGTATGCATAGCCCTTTAAAACTTGGGCTTCACTGACTCAAATGGCTGAAGAAAAGAATATGCTTGTGGGAGTCAAGCTCCAGTCCAGATGCAATTTATAGTGGAACGGGTGGGGCCCACACAGCAGGTGGGTGTGGACTAGAAGTTTTCAGTGTTCGGCGCGTTGCGCGCGGATAAACCCAATAGCGACAGATTTTAAAGGGCTACACTTACACTCATAGAATCTGGGGTTACAATACATAACCAACGTCCTTGCAAGTAGAACCTGTTAAAAAAACTTCTATTGTTGTTGAGTGTGGCTCTTTTGAGTAAGTAAGATAAAGCGAGGATATTTTTGACAGTGAGTGTGGAACAACTTCTGACAGGAGTTTTTAAGTTTTGCAGCTTTGGTGTGTTTGACGTTCTGTGTGCTTCCATGCATGTGTAGCTGTGTGCTCTTCTTCAGTGTGTGTGTATGCATCAAGTCTGTCATGGCTCCTCGTTGTGTCTGTTTGAAACAAACTAAACTGAACAGTTCATATCTTGTTGTGATGCGGAAACAGATTAAAGTGTTGTTTAGTCATTTTTCATGATTGACGTGTTGTCCTGTGAGAGCTCCTTCTTTGCTCTGAGTTTCTTTCTGCTTGTCTCTTTGATCAGACCTAAATCCACCCCGACTCCAACTGCCTCCTTAAGTGTCAATGGTGTGCCAACAGAAGCCATGGATTACGACAGATTGAAACAGGTAAATGAACACATGAATCATTCTTAATGCAAACTAAAAGTTGGTCCTCTTTCTCCATCTTGTTATTGTACAACAGTGAAATGAGTCTGTCACTGGCTGTTTGGGACAAAGTTTTTTTTATTTTATTCAAAGGTTACAAGACAGATAGAGAGAGAGAGAGAGAGAGAGAGACAGGCAGGCAGGCCGGAGACTTGGTCGGTCGGTCGGTCGGTGGGTGGGTGGATGTATGGATGTATAGATGTATAGATGGATGGATGGATGGACGGACGGACGGACGGACGGACGGACGGATGGACGGACGGACGGAACATGCACAAGGAATCACACAATATATTTTTTAAAAGAGAATATAAAAATACCGTACCAACAATTCATTCAACCTTTATTTAGGCAGGTTAAGTTACTATGGAGTGACATACTGTAACTTTCTCATGAGCGTCTTTCTGGTTGAAAATCACTGTGCACCTTCCTTTGTCTGCCTGGAGAATTATGTTTTTGTCCTTGCTAAGACTAAGAGTGGTGAGTGCATCCCTCTCTTCTCTTCTCTACGGATGTTAGAAGGTGGTGGTTTGGCATTACTGAGACAGGCTGAAACTTTGACTCTGAGTTCTGCTTCAAACTCTTTAATTTTGTTGTTACGGATGGCTGACTCAGTGGCTGTGATCATCTCCACCAGCGGAATTCTACTTGGTGCCACTGCAAAGTTTAGCCCCCTGGCAAGAATCTCTGTCTCCGGCTGGGTGAGCTGTCTGTCAGATAAATTCTTCACCCACTTTTCTGTCTCCCTGGCATGTAACTGTGTACCGGAGCATTGTCTTACACTGAATGTGTTGTTATTGGAATGTGATGGTGTTGACGAGTTATCAGTAAGTTAAACTTGTTTTGTTGTCGAGTCTTGGACTTGACATGCTGTGCTAAGCGTGCCTGATCGCTAAGCGTGCCTGATCTGTACAGTCCATCACTTGCTGAAGTGTGATCTGATCTAGACAAGTTGTTAGTTTCTGTTTAATGTGCTCTTCTTTGGCCTTCAAGCGCTCAATAGTAAAATTGGTCTGTCTTACCCGTTCATTCAGCAGCTGCGTCTGTGCCTTCTGAAGGATCTTGCTTGCCCAGTTCCCGCTTACCGACAATTTCAGTTCCAGGCTCTTGTGAATGATGCCACTTTGTCTGCATCTGAGGTTGAATCGCAAGTGGTTCCTGTAGTCTGCCCTCTTCCTAGCTGTTTTCTCAAACTCTCTAACAAGTTTGAGGCAATCCTGGCCAAAGTGGTTCAAAATACCCTGATTCATGTTCAATAATCCAGGTAGAAAATTCTTAAAAAGTTCATTCTGGTCCTCTGGACATTAAAAAAAAAGTAGAAACATTTCATCTTTCCTCTGAAAGACTTTTCAGTCTGAACAGCTGTATTCAGCTCATTCTCAGGCAAACTGAATACAGCTCCTCAGACAGAAGAAGTCTTTCGGAGGAAAGACGAAAGGTTTCTACAAAAAAAAAAAGTAATGTACAGAGGACCAGAATTAACTTTTTTAGACACCCATTGATATTCTCAGTATTTAGTAGTAAGATTTGTGACAAAAAGTTATCAGCAAAAGGAAAAGTTTACAAGACAGTTGTGAAACCAGCTATGTTGTATGGTCTGGAGACAGTGGCATTGACAAAAAGACAGGAGAAAGAACTGGAAGTAGCAGAAATGAAGATGTTGAGGTTCTCCTTAGGAGTGACAAGGATGGATAAGATCAGGAATGAGATCATCAGAGGTACAGCACATGTTGAACAACTGGGAGATAAAGTTAGAGAGGACACACTGAGATGGTTTGGACATGTCCAGAGGAGGGACAGTGGGTATATTGGTAGAAGGATGTTAGAAATGCAGCTGCCAGGAAAAAGACAAAGAGGAGATATATGGATGCAGTTAGAGAGGACATGAAGGTAGTTGGAGTGAGGACAGAGGATGCAGAGGACAGAGTGAGGTGGAGGAGGATGACTCGCTATGGCGACCCCTGAAGAGGAAACAGCCGAAAGAAGAAGAAAAAGATTGCATGCTTTAGTATTTCTTGTTTTTAGTCAAATTCAGTTCTTATCCTGAATATTTTGTTGCACTGACCTTGTGTTAATCTGCATATGACAAATAAACAATAAACTAAACGTATAGTTCTTATTTAACAAATGTTGCTTTGAAAAAGGGATTGATTTGATCTAAAAAAAAAAAAAACTTTATTTTTTTTCATTGGATCTGGGTAAGGTTTTATATTATTTGTAGATAGCTCTATGAACTACCTTAGTTTAAGACACAGGGTTTATAGGGCGCGGGTTGGGCCGAATCTTGGATGTCGGCTACTCTCCACCCCAGAATGAATGGGCCTACCTCCTGGGTTTGGGTGTGGGTTGCCCCATGTAGGGGGCAGGTATATGTCTTGGACCTGGGGGGTATAGAGTGTGCTTCGGGATTATGAATGGAACGTGTCGTTATTGTTTGTATTTGTGTGAGTAATGGTGAGGATGAGGGTGGGTCTAAGTGAGTGTGTCTGTATATGAATGTTTGGTTGTCAGGCTGGACTTAGGCTGCCCCCTCTCTGATACATCTGAGGCTACTCTGTGTTGTGCGCCTACCACGTGGCCCCCTGGCGGGGTGTGCCCTTGCCTGCCGGCGTGCTTGGGGCCCTCGGCATCGAGGGTTAGACGCTTGAGCGGGTGTCGGCCCAGCCTGGTGGGGCTAGGGTCCTCTGGTCCTATCGGGTCTGGGCCTGAGGGGTGGGCGTCCCTGGGGCCTGGGCCTCTGGGCCTCTGGGGCTGGGGCTACGTCGGTGTGGCGGGCTCCGGTGGGGTCCTGTGAGTTTGTCGCTGTTGGCCCCTGGGGTTCATTGTGTGTGGTCTCTGGTAGGGCTCTCCCGGTTCTCCCCTATGGTCGGATCTGGGGGATGGGTGAGTGGTTCGTCCTGTTCGGGTGGCCCTGGGGGCTCTGAGCTCAGGGTCCTTCTTGGGATCTTGGGCTCTGGTACCCCCATTTGTCTGCCTCGGGTCTTGGGAGGCGGATCTCTGATGCTTCACGGTCACTATTGAATGTTCTATTAGAGAAGCCTTATTCATTTATGCATGCTCACAACCACACGCTTATAGATGCAGGGATACACACGCAGGTATCGTATGTAGATGTGAAGATGGGTATATGACTTAATATGAATGTATGTATGTGTATATGTATGTATATATATATGTATGTGTATATATATATGTATATATATGTATTTATAAGAATCTACTGCAAAGTCATGGATATTGTGTTTTTTTTTTTGCATATGTGTTTTGTTGCTGTGTTCTGTCATGTACTTTGCAGGATTGCAGACGGCGGTTGGGTGTGTTTGCCTTGTGCTCTTTTTGTGGATTTTTGTTTTGTGGTCTTTTTTGTCTTTTCCTTTCTTTCTATTATAAAATATATATATATATATATATATATAGGTAGGGTGTGTTCCAACTATAGAGGGATCACACTCTTAAGCCTCCCTGGTAAGGTCTATTCAGGGGTTCTGGAGAGGAGGGTCCGTCGGATAGTCGAACCTCGGATTCAGGAGGAGCAGTGTGGTTTTCGTCCTGGTCGTGGAACACTAGACCAGCTCTACACCCTCAACAGGGTCCTGGAGGGTGCGTGGGAGTTTGCCCAACCAGTTTACATGTGCTTTGTAGACTTGGAAAAGGCATTCGACCGCGTCCCTCGGGGGGTTCTGTGGCGGGTACTCCGGGAGTATGGGGTACCAGGCCCATTGATATGGGCTGTTAGGTCCCTGTACGACCGGTGTCAGAGCTTGGTCCGCATTGCCGGCAGTAAGTCAGGCTCGTTTCCGGTGAGAGTTGGACTCCGCCAAGGTTGCCCTTTGTCACCGATTCTGTTTATAACTTTTATGGACAGAATTTCTAGGCGCAGCCAAGGTGTTGAGAGGATCCGTTTTGGTGGCCTTAGAATCGCTTCTCTGTTTTTTGCAGATGATGTGGTCCTATTGGCTTCATCAGCTCGTGATCTACAGCTTTCACTGGAGCGGTTTGCAGCTGAATGCGATGCGGCCGGGATGAGGATCAGTTCCTCCAAATCCGAGGCCATGGTCTTGAGCCGGAAAAGGGTAGCATGCCCTCTCCGGGTCGGGGAGGAGGTCCTGCCCCAAGTGGAGGAGTTTAAGTATCTCGGGATCTTGTTCACGAATGAGGGAAAACTGGAGCGTGAGATCGATAGGCGGATAGGTGCAGCGTCCGCAGTGAAGCGGGCGCTGTACCGGTCTGTCGTGGTGAAGAGAGAGCTGAGTCAAAAGGCAAAGCTCTCAATTTACCGATCGATCTACGTTCCCACCCTCATCTATGGTCATGAGCTTTGGGTTATGACCGAAAGAACAAGATCTCGGATACAAGCGGCTGAAATGAGTTTTCTCCGCAGGGTGGCTGGACTCTCCCTTAGAGATAGGGTGAGAAGCTCAGTCATCCGGGAGGGACTCGGAGTAGAGCCGCTGCTTCTCCACATCGAGAGGAGCCAGTTGAGGTGGCTCGGGCATCTGGTTAGGATGCCTCCTGGACGCCTCCCTGGTGAGGTGTTCCGGGCATGTCCCACCGGGAGGAGACCCAGAGGAAGACCCAGGATACGCTGGAGGGACTATGTTTCTCGGCTGGCCTGGGAACGCCTTGGGATTCCCCCAGAGGAGCTGCTCCAAGTGGCTGGGGAGAGGGAAGTCTGGGCCTCCCTACTTAGGCTGCTACCCCCGCGACCCGACCCCGGATAAGCGGAAGAAAATGGATGGATGGATGGATGGATATATATATATATTATATATATATATATATATATATATATATATATATATATATATATATATAATATATATATATATAATATATATATAATATATATATAATATATGGTGTGAAGAGGATGGCTGTGAGGTGAGAAGGGAGGCCATCTATAAAGGGAAAAAAAATAAAAAATAAAAAAATAAAAGAGGACCAGCAAGCATTTGAGCCACCCTGTACGTCAGGAAGAAAGCTCTCAATGATGAATTGATGGGTGAGTGTCTCAGGCAGCAGCAGAAACATGGAAGAGGATGAACAAAAGGAGCCATAAAGGAAAGATAAGCCCCTGCATGGCATGTACCACCAGCAGACTGAGAAAGTGGTTGATACCAACAAATCCTACTGGCTAAAGGCTGAGTTAGACTCGAGCTTTGGTCCGCAGGCTGGAGCACGCGCACTGCGCGTGCACTGTGCCATGCGGCAAAATGCGTTTACAGTGTCGCCTCGGTGTTTATAGTTGTCGCACGGCGGCGCATGGCAAAGTGCTGTTCTTTTACGGACCAGCAGAAGGCAGTACCCTCTAAAACCTGTGCATATGTTGCAAGAAAGGTGTAGAAGAAGAAATCTACCGTAGAAGAAGAACTGTTTGACGTCACACAACAAAAACAAATAGCTTTCTGCTCGCGTGCTGAACTGTTGTCTTTATTTGCGGTTTTAATGCATGGAGTCAGCGGAGGAGAAAGCGATCACGTGACTTTTGGCGAAAAAACAAAAGAAAAGTCCGACTCCAGATCAGGAATGAAGGAGAATTTAATACATTTTGTGTCACAAAACATTCCTCCATGCGTCGCGACTCCGTCTCCACGACCACAGCGGCGCAAACAGCTGCAGGCTCCGGCGTGAAGAGGGTGAAGGCTGTCGGTGAGGACCTGTCAATCAAATCGTAGCGCCCACCGCGCGCGCGCAGGGCTTGCGGAGTTTCAAAAATTCAGAGGTGCACGGCACGCGCTAATCCCCTGCGCGGGGCCAACGCGCAGGGGCGGGGACTGTGAAATTGCGTCACTTTTGGAGCGCGCACCCTCGCGCGCTGCGCGGCGCGTCAAGTATGAATCTAGCTTAAAGAGGGCTGGACTGAAGGACAGCACAGAGAAACTAATCATGGCAGCACAAGAACATGAGGGAAATAGAGTCTGGGGTCTACCATACCAGACAAGACCCAAGATGCAGACTGTGCAAAGATGCACCTGAGAAAGTCCAATACATAATAGCAGGATGTCAGAAACAGGCAGGCAAAACATACATGAAACACCATAACCACTGTAACTACTGACGCCATGACACTCCACAATTTCTGTTTTGACCCTTTCAGTCCTAGGTTTCAGCTTCACATGCTCCTTCTTCCTGGTGTTACAGTCACTTAGAATTGCTACATCTATCAGCACTTTATTCCTCTCTAGCGTGTCAACTACCACACCAGCTGATTGGTTAGCCATCATCTGTTTGTAACAAACTAGAAACTCTGCTTTCACCTGTTTGTCGGTTTGGATCTATAAGTGTAGCACTGCAGTATTTTAGCCCTTCCATTCTCCACCACCCATGGTGGAATCTCCCACTTTGACTGTGGGACCTCCAGTCTATACTCGGCACAGATTTCCCTGTATAATATTCCAGATACTGTACTTGGTTAGAAGAGCACTTGGTGCTGTGACCCCAAGACTGGAAGAGTGACACCAACAGATTCCAGGAACAACCTCAGTGATATATGTCCTGAAGAGTGCAGTCCTACGAACAGTTAAAATACTTAAAAGTACCGTAATCATTTTGATTTTATATGCGTTTTATACGTTGTATGATTGTCTATTGTTGTTTGTACCTCATCCGTGTTCTTTGTCTAAACAGGTCTCTCTTGTAAATGATTCATTGTGGCTCATTGAGACTAACCTGTATAAATAAAGGTTGAATTGAAAAAATAGAACCCTCAAACTCCCAGGCTTCTGGAAGAGGAGTCAATTGAAGTGGAACCGCCCAAGTGGGCCAGCTATAAGTTAAAAAAAAAGATATATTACATAGTTTTAAAAATTCCAAATATACCATAGTTTAAGCATTTTCATGCACTTAAAAGTCCCTCTCATTATAATTCATGTAAACACCCCCATACCAGAATACCCATTTCAAAACCAACAGGTCTAGCCTTTAAGGTGCATTCACATCAGCCCTGTTTAGCCTGCTTTAATTGAACTATTTACCGGTACCTAGAAAGTCCGGTTCATTTGGGGAGGTGTGAATGCGCAATCGCACTCTGATGCAGACCAAAAAGGCAAACCAAATATATATATATACGATATATATATATATATATATATATATATATATATATATATATATATATATATATATATATATATATATATATATATATATATATATATATATATATATATATATATATATATATATATATATATATATATATATATATATATATATATATATATATATATATATATATATATATATATATAATATATATATATATATATATATATATATATATATATATATATATATATATATATATATATATATATATATATATATATATATATATATATATATATATATATATATATATATATATATATATATATATATATATATATATATATATATATATATATATATATATATATATATATATATATATATATATATATATATATATATATATATATATATATATATATATATATATATATATATATATATATATATATATATATATATATATATATATATATATGTATATATATGGTATATATATATATATGAAGTAGCTTAATGTGTATTGTATTAGAGTTAGAAAAATTAGAAAGAGTTATTCATTTTGTTCTGTTACTTGAAGATTATTATTGTTTGAATTAATTGTTTGAAAAAAGGGGCAGATATAATAAGATTTTTTCTTCTTCCTGCTACCTTTCATTTTTATATTTTGTATGTTATCGTTTATGAGATTGTTTTGTATTTTATTGAACAATTTCATAAATAAAATAAATAAATAAAAAATAAAACTCTGGTCCGCCTAGATACTGTACCTATCTAGGTTCAGTTGAAGTGAACTCGAGTTCAGTTCGAATACATTGTGAATGAAAGCAGATCGAAGACTGCTCCAAAAGCAGGAAGTGGACTACAGCGCAGGGCAAACAAAGGTGCATTTCTCTTACATCATGCGAAACCATCAGCCGCCTTGTGTGAAAAACATCATTCTCCATGGTCTTCTGCCTCATCTTCCTGTCATGCGAAGTCCATTGTTGAAAAATGACCAAACAGAACTCTAAAACTGCTCAAATCTGACGCCACTTCGTTTTCGTTTTTATTTCCAGAAGAAGAAGTAGTGTCTTCTTCAGATGTTTTTGTGTTGTTTCCATCAGTAGTACTTGATACAGCACCATCACAGGCGAGGGGGGAGGGGAACAGGTTGGCTTGACTGACAGTGCAGTGTGAATGGGAACCGCACCAGCTGAAAATGTAAAGTAAACAAATGTTATGAATATTGTTCCCCAACCGAACCGAGTCTACTGGACCATCAGGTGTGAAAACACCCTTTGTTAGAATCAGGTCTCTCTTGTAAATGAGTCCCGGAGGCTCAATGGGACTAACCTGTATAAATAAAGGTTGAATTAAAAAAAATACAACAAATAAAAGTCATTTAGATGTTAATTTTATTTTATTTTATTGAAACTGGAAGGAGACATGAGTGGTGGTGTAGAGGTTAAGAAGGTGAGCTTGTGATCGGAAGATCGCCGGTTCAAGCCCCGGTATCGACAACATCAAAATTGTGGGTGGGATAAGTGAAGCAGTCACACCTGTCTCCACCCTCATCTGCCCCACTCTGGGCCCTTGAGCAAGGTCCTTAACCCCCACCATCTGCTCCCCCGGGAACCTTAGATAACAGCTCTCTGCTCCACACAGAGGGCTGTGGTAGCTCGGTGGTCTGTGGTTGTGTCAGGAAGGGCATCCGGCGTAAAACAATTTCCAAGTCTTCGTGCGACTAGTTCACTGTGGTGACCCCTGACAAAGGGAGAAGCCGAACTGAAAAGAAGTAGACATGAATACAGTATACCACAACTCATCATGCATTAGTAACAGTAAAATGATCCACGTTAGTAGAGAAGTACAAAGAAAAGAGACTAAGAGTCTGGAGACCTGGCAGTCTTCAACAGCTGCTAGAAAAAATGAATGCAAACATTACGTTAATATCAGGTGCAAATTATTACTGACATTCAACGACAAAAACCAATGGCTGAAAAAGATCAACTACACGCCTGTAAAAATAGAATAAAATAGATTCCTTTTTGACAATTCATAACGAAACTAGACACAGACTGAATAGATACCGTAAACTTTGCAGCACAGCTTGACTGACTGCAAAAAAAGATGGCTGCAAAGTGCTTAAGATAATTGCACCAACCAAGAGAAACAAAAAGAAACAAAGTCTTATTCATCACAATTATTCCTGAAAAAAAAACCTTGACCACATTTTAAGACAGCTTTAGATAGTCTGAATTGAATGAATAAACACTCCAGCTGCAATTATACTTGATAGTTTGGTAAGATAACCTGTATTTAAGTAGTTTTATATTTATCTACATCTTGTTTTTAAAAAACACACATTAGAAATAACCTAAAAGCACACCACAGTCTGTCTGCCCTGGAGCATGTTCAGCAGGAATGTAAATTAAGTATAAATGACATGTAATTAGTTGTAAATGGGGTAAACGAACAATACAAACGTAACTCTCAAGCCAAACCAAGCAGAGGTTGTAAACCAAGATTTTATTTTGATAAATTATAGCTCCATGTTAAGTGGCTTCAGTTCAGGGGTTCAATTAAATTATCCCTCAAATGACTGCTAAAAAAGGTCAGGAGCTCATCGAGAACAGTCGGCTCAGTGTAACAAAAAAAAAAAAAACATTTAGGAACTGCTGACCACACTAGACCCAGTGCAGAAAGTTTTTACAAGATGCTGTTATAATCTGCAGACTTGAGTGTTACAAGAACAAATGGATCTTGTAGAAAGATGTGTCCACTTGAGAAAATGGTAATAAAATTACAACTGTCAGGATTTGTGGTGCGCGAGGAAGCACTGATGCAGACAGAATTTAGGACTATATGTACCAAACAAAGGAATAAAAAAATCTCTAAGAGCTGACATGGCAGCAGGCAAATGCATAAAGCACAAAACGACAAGAAGCCCAAAGAAAAGAGGGAGGAAAACAGATAAAGTGATGAGCAAACGAGAACCAGGAGTGTGAGCACTGAGAGTGATGAGGAACAGGAAGCAGCTGGTTTGATTCATCAACTGAGCGGGGTGTGAGAGAAGGACGGAAACGGTTAATATTACGGAGGTGGAAATAGGCAGACCGGGTAACATTGTTGATGTGTGAAGTGAAGGAGAGAGTGGTGTCGAGGATGACACCGAGGCTCTTGACCTGAGGGGAGGGGGATAGCAGAGAGTTGTTAAGGGGGACGAGAAGATGTTCTGATTTTGAAATAGAGTTTTTGGTACCAACAAGAATGATTTCTGTTTTGTTACTGTTTAGTTGAAGGAAATTGTTAGAAAACCAGTGATTTAGCTCATTGAGACAGTCGGTGAGGATGGAGGGTGGGTGGGTGGAGTTTGGTTTTGTAGACAAGTAGAGCTGTGTGTCATCAGCATAGCAGTGGAAATGGACGCCGTATTTCTGGAAGATGTGACCTAGAGGTAGGAGGTAAATGATGAAGAGGAGGGGTCCGAGGACGGAGCCTTGGGGGACACCCGTGGAGACGGGGGAGGACTGGGAATGGAAGGATTTAATCTGAATGAATTGAGTGCGGTTGGAGAGATAAGAGTTGAACCAGTCTAAAGGCTGAGTTATACTCGCGCTTTGGTCCGCTGGCCCTCTGCGCGCGAACTGCGCGCGCACTGAGCCGTTCGGCTTCTGCGTTTAGAGTTTCGCCGCTGTGTTTATGGTTGACGCACGGCGGCGCATGGCAAAGTGCTGTTCTTTTACGGGCCAGCAGGTGGCAGTAGCCTCTAAAACCTGTGCATATGTTGCAAGAAAGGGTAGAAGAAGAAATCTACCGTAGAAGAAGAACTGTTTGAAATCACACAACAACAAAAAAAATGCTCCGCTCGCGTGCTGAACTGTTGTCTTTAGAGGAGTAAATCATAATTCAACCTGAAGAGACTCACAAAACGAGAGAGAGAATACAATTAAAATGTTTTATTGATTAAGGTTTCTTTGGCGCTCGGGCCCCGGCGGAGGGCATTGCTTTGCATGCCGGACTGCTGAGAGCTTGAATGTCCGGCATAGGGAGATAGATTATGGATATCTACCCCCCCCCCCGGGACCCGAACCCGGTGGTTCAGAAGGGAACGCAGACGTCCAATCCATCCCACCGGTACGTGAATGACAGCCAGCCAGCGGCCGACGGCTCCGGCCAACCCGGAGACGAACACCAGCGCAGAAACCCCGTCCTGAGCAAGCACGAAGCGACAGCGGGAAGGAAAAACTCCCCCGAGGGGAAGAAACCTCCAGCAGAACCAGGCTCAGGACAGGCGGCCATCTGCCATGACCGGCTGGGTCGCAGGGAACAGGAAGCAGGAACGCACACAGCAGCAGGACCAAGACGAAGGCGAGCAGGACAACCCCAGGCGGCGGAGGCGGGACGAAGAACAGGGGAGGACAGAGGAACCAGAAACCCCAGGAGGAGACGGGGAGGCGGAGGGAGGCGACTAGACTGGCAACGGGCAAACAGGAAGAGCTGAGGAAAGGGGTGCCTTATATCCAGGTGGACAGTTGATGAGTGATTCGATGCAGCTGTATCCAGGTGGACAGTTGATGAGTGATTCGATGCAGCTGTGAGTCCTGCCATTGTTGAATTTGCGTCTTCGACTTCATTTCAACCTGAAGAGACTCACAAAACGAGAGAGAGANCCTCATGTGTCAGTGTGTTTAAGGGCCTCGTCCATTCTGGAGACCCATCTGTGCCCAAGATGTAACTGTTGAGATGTTGCTTCAGTATGTTGTTCTTTTTTCATGATACCATGTATACAGTATTGTGAAGTGCACCAGGCGCTCCTGCAGGAAAACACTCCCATAACATGACACAGCCACCTCCGTGCTTCACCGTTTGGATTGTGTTCTCAGGTTTGCAAGCTTCTCTCTTAAAATTACAGCCAAATAGCTAAATTTTATTTGATCAGACCACAGGACATCTCCAAAGACTTTGTCCCTGTGTGCATTTGTAAACTGTAATTTTGTTGTTGTTGTTGCCTTCAGAATGCTGTTTTCTTCCTCTCTGAGGGGACTTTCAGCTCGTGTCGGTACAGGACTTGTTTCGTTGTGGACCCAAATGCTCTGCTCAGCTTCAGCAGCATCTTCACAAGATCTTTTGCTTTTGTTTTGGGGTTGAAAACACAGTTCACACCCAAACATGTTCATGTCAGGAACACAGAACCCGTCTCTTTCCTGAGCAGTGCGATGGCAGCTCATGGTGTTAATATTTGTGTAAAATTAGAATAAAATAAAAGGATGAAATACATTACAGAAACTTCAAAAATAAAAAAATAACAGGGCAGTGTTTGGTTTTGCAGCATGATTTATTATTTTACAACTCCACCCTCAAAAAACATCACAATACAAGATTTCCTATCAGTTAACATCACCACAAGACACATTTTCTCATACGGTTTTTAATTTTCCCTGAAAACAATCCATAGGGAGGTGCCAGATTTGATCCAGCGTGTATTCCCATCTAAAATCAAAGCAGAGCTAAATTCAAGTGGAAGCTGTCAAATTACATGTAATGCTTATTATCAAGTAGCGTGGACAAGGAGAGGAAAAACAAAGAACATCAAAAATCAAGTCGACACCAGAGAAAAGGGAACAAAAGAGAAAGAATCGGTGAAAACAGTATTAAAGGAAAAACTTTTAGAGAAGAATAAAGGTCAAGCAGAACAAACATGAGGTAAAACAACAAGGTAGCTGAGGAGGAACAAAGGTCAGGAAAAATGAAATTAACATTGAAAGGCTTAATCAAAGAAAAGGTCAGTTTGGAGAGGATCAGAGGACACCTCAAGGACAAAAACTGAACAGAACAGGTTCATGGAAAAAAAAAACTTAAACACACCAGTTTATATAAACAACTACAGAAATGGAAGACTCTTAACTCTAGGTGCTCGAAAGCAATTTATTTGTGCAAAATGAAAATGTGTGTAAATATTACTGATAATAATCATAATCACAGATTAGGCAACATAAATTATTTCTATTCGTAACTAATTAATTGTTTATTGCACACCAGTCCAACACTTATCAGAGAATAAACCCACATTAAGATCATCACATGCATGCATAGTCGAACTCCTTATGGTCCTGAAGGGTCCGGGACACGGTTTCTGTAGATGTGCATCAGCTTTGTTGAGCCTGATCACAAAGACTGTTCAGTTTTATGTAAGAAACAAAGACAGATCTACAAGGGATGCACAATATTATCGGCATGGTATCGGCCGATATTTAGCGGTAAAGTTAATCGGACATCGGCTGTTTCATCAAAATAACTCACAGAATTAAAAGGTGCTGTTTTTGTATGACTGTTCAAGTGTTGTCATTGAGTAAATGTCATGAATAAATTTGACATTAAACATAATCCAAGTTGAAGTGTTACATCATTTTCAGCTCATTTTTGGCATCTGTATTTGGCAGCAGGCCAAACTGACAAAGAATATGCAGAATAATGTAGTATTTTAATTCTGCAGCAGAGAAAGCTATGTAGTCTCTGTAAGAAGGTCTACGGGAAAAAAATATATTGGTATTGGTACGGTTATGGGCCAAATAATTTTAACATATTGGCCAAAACTTCAATATCGTGCATCCATAAGAACTACAGTACTAATGTTTGAATTACACAGAAACTAAGGTTGGCTGACTCCGGCGTACAAACACGCAGGCAGCTGTAGAGCAGCAGAGACTGATTCAGGGTCTGCAGCTGTCAACAGGAGAACTGTGCTTTCAGGAGACCTTCACACCTTCTACCAAAGAGATGTGCAGCTTGATGATGGACACAAAACTAATCCGACTGGTTTCATTTGACAAGTTTTAAGCAGAAAAATGGCCAAGTCCAATTTCCCCAAAAATAAAACTACCGTACTTAAAGGGGATATCAGTGTATACAGATTTGACCAACACATGCAAACATTATTATTATTTTTTACTATATTACACATGAGGGTATGATTGTGCCTAATTTAAGGAGAAAAACATCTAGGTTTGAGCAATAGATCTACATAAGTGCCTGAAGCCATTGTTTGCCTTGTTTCACCCATTATTGTCACGAATTGGACAATATGGCCATATCTGTGTGTGATCACAAGTTCTCTTCCTTTTCACATGTATACATATTGTTTTGTATCATATTAGACCACCTGGCATTTTTTTTTATCAAGTTTGCATCAGACCTCGTTTTAGTTTATTGTTTGTTAACCGTGTGTCAGGTTTTATGAAAATATAATTTTAATAAAATATAATTTTACAAAACACTGTCATTAAATGAAATAGGACCATTCCTGTAATCACTGTGTCAAAACCTTGTATGGTAATAGGAGATTGCGATTAATGAGTAATCAATCAAAAATCATATCCTGTTTTTTTTCTTCTTCCAGTTGTTAGTAGATAAATGCTATAAATATAGCAGCAAACTAAATGAACATGTACTGCCAGTGTATCAAGGTGGTTGTCATATCAGCCACAGGCTAGAGATGCACAACCAGTGTATGCAAATAGACAGAGCCATGTCAAAAACAAAATTTCTGAACAAAACTAAAATGTGTACTCTTCAGTAAATTAAAAAAATAAAATGACGACTAGCTGTTCTGCCGCTGTTTTTGCTGTTTGTACGATTTACTTGGGGCACGTCATTGCTGCACGTGCATTGTGTTTTGTGTGTAAGCTGCTCAGCCGACTTCTGCGCTGCCTCCTCTGTGACGCCACACTAAGCTCCCGCTGAGGCCTGCGCAGGATTTAATTCAAGCCAACCAACTATTAAATAATAATAATTAACACAGTCTGCTGTCATCGCCAGTGTGAGGCGGCCAGTATAACTGTGTGACCAGCATTCAGCTTTGTGTATGAAAACAGTATTGACCAAAACACATGCGTGTAGATGATAAGACTCTGCAGGATACAGCTACAGAGAACAGACTCTACCCAACAAAGATATGGATACTTCTGATTGGTATAAAGTTGAACTTCTATACATTTATACAAAGACATTAAAGTATACAAAACTTTACATAGCTACCATAACATCATGGCACGAGTTGCGTTGTAAAAACTTGCGTTAACGTGTGCTTCAAAGTCCTGAATGCCAGAACGATCACGGCTTCTGTCTATCCTGATTATAGATTATAATGTAATGCACAGAAAATGAAACAAGACAAGATCACAATACTTCACTCCTGAAGACTTCATAATCCTGATGAGACCAGCTGTAGTGTTAGTAGACAAATGCTATAAATATGGACTTACAGCCATTGTGTTAAACTGATATTTGAAAGGTTGATTGATCCGTACAGTCAGCCACTTCTCGTTACATCAAGTACCAGTTTCCTGGGATAGAACAACTGATGCTCCACACAAACAGGAAGCTCACCAGGCCACCACTGTTATTCACAAATTGTGGACAGCATCTAAAGAAGAGTTTCCAAAATATCTCAAAATGTCCACGGAGGTTCTTAATTTCCTCACGAGCCACAGGGCCTTGTTCTCGTGTCACTTCAATTATGAATATTTGTGAATGACTCAGAAATTATTATTTTTTTCCCCCTAAAAATTGTTGCAGTCGTCTGGAACAAAGTCTTCTTGATTAAATTTTCGTAACGCCAGTGCTAAAACCACACTTTTTTCGAAACTGCGCGATTCACATGACCCTTGAGGGACTGTATCTCTTGACACTGGTTTGATGTGTGTGCAAAATCCCAGTAAGCCTTGGCCAAAGATTTGCCATGAGTTCATGCAAACATGTCTTAAGTATCAATTCAGACCGAGTCCAAATGAAAACTCTCCAACCAGTCACAGCCCATTGAGATAAAATCCTAAATCATCTGGGACATTTCTCGTAAAATGTTGTAAATTCTTGGGATTAACGTGACAAAACAAAACGCGCTTTTTAAAGGAAAGCAAAAGAAAATAATTGCTTTTTTTTTCCCATCCCCCCACCACCACCTGTCCGTTTTTACATTCTAGTGGGATATTGTGTTAATTAGCCGGAGCCACGTATTCAGGGTTGGTGTAGGAGAAGCCGAGGAACTCGTCCTGATCCAGGTTCATGATGACGAGCTTGTCTGTCGGCGTCAGGTCCGTCGGCATCTTGGTGAACTCCTTGTCAAAGTTGCAGGTGTCTCGACGGTTTCTCTGCAAGTGGTGTTCGGAGATTATGAATGTGGGAGGGAGGGGGAGATAAAATGGAATGAATTGTGGGGGAGAAGAGAGAGCAGTGCGGTTAAATACCTCACTGTGATGGGCCAACCTAAACCCCAAGACTTTTTCATTCAGCACTCAAATACATGAAGGTACGACTGAGTTTGAATTGATTTTTTAAAGTTTCTTCTTCTTTTTTTTTTGTATCTTCATTCCTCGCCTGAAAATAAAATCTTTTCAGTTAGGCATCAACGGTAAATATGTTTTATTTTTACACTGCAAAAACTTCATATTTCATTTAGTTCTGCATTCCTTAGGTAATCGTGAATCACACTTCTTTTAGTAAATACATTTAAACGTTAGCATGCTACAAGTACCACAGCTTGGCTGACTTGAAAGATTAAAAAAGGCACATAACAAAAAGACGTGACGTGAAACAACAGAAAAATCACAAGTGTGAGAGAACATTTAAAGATATTATCAGGCCAGATTTACTGTGACTTGAACAAAATGTGGCATCGTTTCCAGATTTAACGCAGAATAAATGTGAAAGATAGCAGCACGAGAGAAAGATTCAAAGTAACGTAGAGAAAATCAAGAGGGACGAACACAAATGACTTAAGTAAAGGGAACTCTGACTTTACATAGGAGGTGACGGTTCTCTCTCTCTCTCTCTCCGTGTGTGTGTGTGTGTGTGTGTGTGTGTGTGTGTGTGTGTTGTAGTAACAGGAACAGAAGGTTTTTCTTGGACAGGGAGTTGTCTCTGCACTGTTTGGCTCAGTGGGCATATTGAGGCTGTTAAAGTTGGAAGAGTGGGTGTGAGAGGGACACCGAGTGCAACGTGTTGCCTTTTGATTCACACACACACATCCTGTTCACACACATCCACACACACACACATCCTGTTCACAACTCCAAAATGTTGCAACTTTAAATGCTAAATCAACTCCTGGCAGCAAAATGAAGATGAAACTCACACCTCAGCTGACTGCCCTTCAAGAAGAAACTATAGGACACAAATCACTGCCAACATGGCCACTTTAAACTTTTTAATCAGTCATGGACAGCTATTTTTAGACAAACAAATGCTTTGTTTGCTAAAACGTTCATATTTTTATGGCCCATGACTTTGAGTGTTGACTTGTACTATTGAATGTCATGAATGATCTTCATTTTCGCCCGTTCACTTCACTAAACTTCGGTGACCCTGAGGTGTAAATGAACTTTTGAAAAAACAGAATTACATTTCAAAAAAACAAAACAAAAACAAAAAATAAAATAAAACAAACAAACAAACAAACAAAAAAACATTAGAACAATGCTGGTGAAGATTCTCAGGCATCCAGGAGTCAGGACATGATAAAATAAAATAAAAGTTCAATAAAGAAACAACTGGACTTCATATGTAACGGAAGACGTTTTGCTCTTCATCTGAGGAGCTTTCTCAATTCAATGAGCAGAGTGTGGGGATCAGGTTTTAAAGGCTGAGATAAGATACACACAGTGGTGTAGTCTACATTTTTGTAGTGGGTATACTGTGCTTAGAAACCAAAGTAGACAGGTTAGTACAATGTAATAATCAATTTGTTTTGATTTTATAGTGAACATTTCCAAATTTATCTGACGTTTATATTAGAATAAATGAACAACAAACTTTGTACAACAGTTGGCTTTGTATTAAAACCATGTTATAGAATTTATAAAACAGTATCAAAACAAAGCACTGCATACAGATAGATTGTTACAGAAGTGTTTAACTGTTGTTTAACATATCAGTGATGCATGCCTAATGATGTCATGTTATCATTGGGCACTTTTAAGTGGTTATACTGAAATTCTTAAGCTTTTTCTAGTACGTGATACCGGAGTATCACGTAGACTACACCACTGGATACACACATACCTATGTAGATGGACAAATCACATCCCACACCTTAGCATTAGGGGTTTCTTTGGGTCTTTTTTAGGCCCTGGCCTGTACACACGTAGCCTGGTGTTTGAAAAACGAATATCTGCGAAAAAAATCTCCGTACATACATGTTCAGATATTTAAAATGTTCGTCTACATGTCCCCGTTTATTTTCACCACAGAGCGTTGTAAAGAATATGCCGAAACCATAGGTGGCAGTGTAGTGCAGTCACAACCCTTCAAACCAACCACAACTTCCTATTACTATTTCTTTTTTTTTCCCCCGTTCGTTTGTGTGGACAGACCGCGAGGTTGAACTACTATTAAATACCGTGTTGGAGTACAAAGTTAATAAAACGCAGGAAAATGTCGACTGTCTGGGAATCATGTCCGACTGGGAATCATGACAGAGCAGGTATGTTGACATTTTAGCGCTTTTTTTAGAGCATTATGGGACGTCAGCGCGCAGCAGCTGTCTCGCAAACCTCCGGTTCTGAAAGTCCACACGCAAACTCGAAAGCGGAGAATTCTCAAATCTCCACTTTGGTCGGAGTAATTTTATTATTCGTTTATAGTTACATCAACCGGAGTTCACGTGTGGATTAAAGGGCAAACCGCATGATAAACTATTCGGTTTTACTGATATCCGGCTACGTGTGTACAGGGCCTTAGTCTAATTCGCAGATGAGGCGCCTCTGTTCCCATCAGGTGTGAAAATCGTCTGGGAATCAGTTCTAAAGCTGCATTATACGTTTTTGAAAGTTGGAATCTGAGACCTCCCCCTCTGTTAAGAGACGGGTTTTCTCTCTTAACACAAACAGCTTCTTTTTTTAACACAAAAAAACAGTATTACATTAGAAAAAAAAGAATTACATTAAACCAAAGCAGAAGTGGCAAAAGTGGAAGTGGCCAAAGCGGAAGGGGCCAAAGTGGTAGTGGTCAATGTGGACATAGCCAAAGCAGAAGTGGCAAAAGTGGAAGTGGCCAAAGCGGAAATGGCCAAAGGGGAAGTGTCACAAGTGGAAATGACCAAAGTGAAAGTGGCTAAAGTAGAAGTGGCCCAAGTGGAATGGCCAAAGTGGAAGTGGCCAAAGTGCAAGTGGCCAAAGCGCAAGTGGCCAAAGCGGAATGGCCAAAGCGGAATGGCCAAAGCGGAATGGCCAAAGTGGAAGTGGCCAAAGTGGAAGTGGCTAAAGTGGAAGTCAACAAAGTGGAAGTGGCTAAAGTGGAAGTCAACAAAGTGGAAGTGGTCAAAGTGGAAGTGGTCAAAGTGGAAGTGGATAAAGCACAAGTGGCCAAAGCGTAATGGTACATCCAGACCAAACGCTTTTTGAACGGCCAAAAAGCGTGAAACGCCTCAAGCTGGACGCACGGGACCCAGTGGTGTTTAGACCGGAACGAGAAGCAGCGGCGGCAGTGGCGGCGTGGGGGGGAGGAGTTAGCAGAGCTTAACTTGCTAAACGTGAAAAGTTCACAATTCAAAACTTACCCGATATCCCGACTTCCTCACAGGCACTCCGCCAGGCAAGGTCCTTTTTATTTCTCCTCCATACTTGAACACGACTTCGCGGGTTATTTCCGTGTCTCACAAACAATACGTCACACAGTTGCGCAACACCCGTCCCCTCGTTACCGCGTCACATAGCTGACTCCCCTCTCTCTCCTCCCCGACTCTCCCTGATTGGTTGACAGAGCGTTGAACGGCAAAATCTTCAGCATGTTCAAGGCGTGCTGTGGAGGCTGCCGCGGGCTCACGTGCACGGAAAACGCTCAAATGCCACTTCCAAAATGCTCAACACACACGTGAAGCGACGCCCGACCCCTAAACGCTCCTGGAGGCGCGTCGTAAACCGGACGCTCCTGCAGCTCAAAACGCGTTTGGTCTGGATGTACCATAAGTGGTAAAAGCACAAGTGGCCAAAGCGCAAGTGGCCAAAGTGGAAGTGGCTAAAGAGAAAGTGGCTAAAGTGGAAGTGGCCAAAGTGGGAGTGAACAAAGTGGAAGTGGCCAAAGCAGAAGTGGCCAAAGTGGAAATGACTAAAGTGAAAGTGGCTAAAGTAGAAGTGGCCAAAGTGGAATGGCCAAAGTGGAAGTGGCCAAAGTGGGAGTGAACAAAGTGGAAGTCAACAAAGTGGAAGTCAACAAAGTGGAAGTGATCAAAGCGTAAGTGGTAAAAGCACAAGTGGCCAAAGTGGCAAATGCAGAAGTGGTGAAAACAGAAGTGGCCAAAGTGGAAGTGGCCAAAGTCCAAGTGGCCAAAGTCCAAGTGGCCAAAGTCCAAGTGGCCAAAGTCCAAGTGGCCAAAGCGCAAGTGGCCAAAGTGGAAGTGGCCAAAGTGGAAGTGGCTAAAGAGGAAGTGGCCAAAGTGGGAGCGAACAAAGTGGAAGTGGCCAAAGCGGAAGTGGCCAAAGTGGAAATAACCAAAGTGAAAGTGTCCAAAGTCCAAGTGGCCAAAGTGGAAGTGGTCAAAGTGGAAGTGGCCAAAGTGCAAGTGGCCAAAGTGGCCAAAGTGGAAATAACCAAAGTGAAAGTGTCCAAAGTCCAAGTGGCCATAGTGGAAGTGGTCAAAGTGGAAGTGGCCAAAGTGCAAGTGGCCAAAGTGCAAGTGGCCAAAGCACAAGTGGCCAAAGTGGAAGTGGACAAAGTGGAAGTGGCTAAAGTGGAAGTGGCCAAAGTGGAAATGACCGAAGTGAAAGTGGCTAAAGTAGAAGTGGCCAAAGTGGAAATAGCCAAAGTGGAAGTGGCCAAAGTGCAAGTGGCAAAAGCGCAAGTGGCCAAAGTGGAATGGCTAAAGAGGAAGTGGCCAAAGCGGAAGTGGCCAAAGTGGAAATAACCAAAGTGAAAGTGTCCAAAGTCCAAGTGGCCAAAGTGGAAGTGGCCAAAGTGCAAGTGGCCAAAGCGCAAGTGGCCAAAGTGGAAATGGCCAAAGTGGAAGTGGCTAAAGTGGAAGTGGCCAAAGTGGAAGTGGCCAAAGTAGGAGTGAACAAAGTGGAAGTGGCCAAAGCAGAAGTGGCCAAAGTGGAAATAGCCAAAGTGGAAGTGGCCAAAGTGCAAGTGGCCAAAGTGGAATGGCCAAAGTGGAAGTGGCCAAGGCGTAAGTGGCCAAAGCGTAAGTGGTAAAAATGGAAGTGGCCAAAGCGCAAGTGGCCAAAGCACAAGTGGCCAAAGCGCAAGTGGCCAAAGTGGAATTAGCTAAAGTGGAAGTGGCCAAAGTGGAATGGCCAAAGTGGAAGTGGCCCAGGCGTAAGTGGCCAAAGCGTAAATGGTAAAAATGGAAGTGGCCAAAGCGCAAGTGGCCAAAGCACAAGTGGCCAAAGTGGAATTAGCTAAAGTGGAAGTGGCCAAAGTGGAATGGCAAAAGTGGAAGCGACTAAAATGGCAGTGAACAAAGCAGAAGTGGCCAAAGTGGAAGTGGCCAAAGTGAAAGTGGGCAAAGTGGAATGGCCAAAGTGTAAGTGGCCAAGGCATCAGTGGCCAAAGTGTAAGTGGCAAAAGCGGAAGTGGCGAAAGCAGAAGTGTCAAAAGTGGAAGTGGCCAAAGCGGAAATGGCCAAAGCGGAAGTAGCTAAAGCGCAAGTGACCAAAGCAGAAGTGGCCAAAGTGGAAGTGGCTAAAGTGGAAGTGACCAAAGTGAAAGTGGCCAAAGTGGAAGTGGGCAAAGCAGAAGTGGCCAAAGTGGAAGTGGCTAAAGTGGAAGTGACCAAAGTGAAAGTGGCCAAAGTGGAAGTGGGCAAAGCGGAAGTGGCCAAAGCAGAAGTGGCCAAAGTGGAAGTGGCCAAAGTGAAAGTGGGCAAAGTGGAAGTGGGCAAAGCGGAAGTGGCCAAAGCAGAAGTGGCCAAAGTGGAAGTGGCCAAAGTGAAAGTGGGCAAAGTGGAAGTGGGCAAAGTGGAAGTGGTCAAAGCAGAAGTGGCCAAAGCAGAAGTGGCCAAAGTGGAAGTAGCCAAAGTGAAAGTGGGCAAAGTGGAAGTGGGCAAAGCAGAAGTGGCCAAAGCAGAAGTGGCTAAAGTGAAAGTGACCAAAGTGAAAGTGGCCAAAGTGGAAGTGGGCAAAGCGGAAGTGGGCAAAGCAGAAGTGGCCAAAGCAGAAGTGGCCAAAGCAGAAGTGGCCAAAGCAGAAGTGGCCAAAGCGGAAGTGGCCAAAGTGGAAATAACCAAAGTGAAAGTGTCCAAAGTCCAAGTGTCCAAAGTGGAAGTGGCCAAAGTGCAAGTGGCCAAAGCGCAAGTGGCCAAAGTGGAAATGGCCAAAGTGGAAGTGGCTAAAGTGGAAGTGGCCAAAGTGGAAGTGGCCAAAGTAGGAGTGAACAAAGTGGAAGTGGCCAAAGCAGAAGTGGCCAAAGTGGAAATAGCCAAAGTGGAAGTGGCCAAAGTGCAAGTGGCCAAAGTGGAATGGCCAAAGTGGAAGTGGCCAAGGCGTAAGTGGCCAAAGCGTAAGTGGTAAAAATGGAAGTGGCCAAAGCGCAAGTGGCCAAAGCACAAGTGGCCAAAGCGCAAGTGGCCAAAGTGGAATTAGCTAAAGTGGAAGTGGCCAAAGTGGAATGGCCAAAGTGGAAGTGGCCCAGGCGTAAGTGGCCAAAGCGTAAATGGTAAAAATGGAAGTGGCCAAAGCGCAAGTGGCCAAAGCACAAGTGGCCAAAGTGGAATTAGCTAAAGTGGAAGTGGCCAAAGTGGAATGGCAAAAGTGGAAGCGACTAAAATGGCAGTGAACAAAGCAGAAGTGGCCAAAGTGGAAGTGGCCAAAGTGAAAGTGGGCAAAGTGGAATGGCCAAAGTGTAAGTGGCCAAGGCATCAGTGGCCAAAGTGTAAGTGGCAAAAGCGGAAGTGGCGAAAGCAGAAGTGTCAAAAGTGGAAGTGGCCAAAGCGGAAATGGCCAAAGCGGAAGTAGCTAAAGCGCAAGTGACCAAAGCAGAAGTGGCCAAAGTGGAAGTGGCTAAAGTGGAAGTGACCAAAGTGAAAGTGGCCAAAGTGGAAGTGGGCAAAGCAGAAGTGGCCAAAGTGGAAGTGGCTAAAGTGGAAGTGACCAAAGTGAAAGTGGCCAAAGTGGAAGTGGGCAAAGCGGAAGTGGCCAAAGCAGAAGTGGCCAAAGTGGAAGTGGCCAAAGTGAAAGTGGGCAAAGTGGAAGTGGGCAAAGCGGAAGTGGCCAAAGCAGAAGTGGCCAAAGTGGAAGTGGCCAAAGTGAAAGTGGGCAAAGTGGAAGTGGGCAAAGTGGAAGTGGTCAAAGCAGAAGTGGCCAAAGCAGAAGTGGCCAAAGTGGAAGTAGCCAAAGTGAAAGTGGGCAAAGTGGAAGTGGGCAAAGCAGAAGTGGCCAAAGCAGAAGTGGCTAAAGTGAAAGTGACCAAAGTGAAAGTGGCCAAAGTGGAAGTGGGCAAAGCGGAAGTGGGCAAAGCAGAAGTGGCCAAAGCAGAAGTGGCCAAAGCAGAAGTGGCCAAAGCAGAAGTGGCAAAAGTGGAAGTGCCCGGAATCACTTTAGAAAAAAAACGAAATTACATATGAAAAAAAAAAAAAAAATGGAATCACATTTGAAAAAACAGGATTACCATAGGCCAAACTGAAAGCGGTGGTTTTGTGTGTGTGTGTGTGTGTGTGTGTGTGAGAGAGAGACGTGTGTATTTTAAATTTTATTAACAACAGAACAACAGTACACATAGTACAACGGAGGTACAGTTAGCAGGCTAGCCTTTAGCCTGTAGAAATGAAGAGCTATGTTTTGTTCAAACTAAAAGAAAATATGATGCTGGAGAAACTTGGCAGGATCTTCAAGGTTTTGTTGAGATACATTTTAGTTTTACAGTTTAGTTTAACTGGCGCATTAGTATTACCTAGCCTGCTAACTGTAACTGTGTTGTGTATGTACTGTACATTGTTCTATTGTTCTTTTTATGTGAATAAAGTAAAAATAAAAATCACACACACACACACACACACACACGCACGCACGCACGCACGCACACACACACACATAAAAACACCACTTACGGTTTGGCTTAATGTAATTCAGTTTTTTTCAAATGTGATTCCGTTTTTTCAAATGTTGTAGTGTTTTTGTTGCGTTTTTTAAAATGTACTGTAATTCCGTTTGATCAAGTGTTGTTCATTTACACCTCAGGGCCACCGTACTAAACGGTATGACATTCATTAAAACTGTTCACAGTTGTTGTAAATAACATATATTCTCATTAAACTGTGTAATGTTGGGCTGGTAAAACCATAAATGTTACTTTGACACTTGTCACCTCCTAAGGCCCCTTCACACTGGAAACTGACCCCACTCTGCTCTCCGTAACTTTCACGACCTTTTAGAACAATAATGGATTGTAGGAAATTTGAAAAACCTTTAGTGCAAAGACAGCCATGACACTGCTACACTCTTGTGTCTATAAAATAATTATACAGTATATATTAAAAAAATTCCTCACCATGCTCAATGCACCTGAACATAAATGTCTGTCAGACCACGTCTGGATCAAGCTACGTGCTAGAATATAATGCCATGCTAGAAGTATTACTTTAAATTCCTGATCACCAAATGCCTCTGGTGGGTGCAAGCCCATGTCATGACTGCATTGCCACCATGCTTCCATCAGGACGATAAATCCCCATAACCTCCTGACAAGCCTGCTTTGTTTGGTCCAAACCATCACAGACCTACTGCACCCATTGAGCTCCATTTATGCACCTGGAGAACTCATCAAGAACTTACAAAGGTCATCCATGTTCTGGCGACTTAGTCACAAATTATTTTACCAATGAGTAGGAGGCCTTCACAATTAGCACACCTCCTCAGGTTTCAATGGTACTTTACTTACAGGAACATTGCCTTAATCAAAACACCAATGTGCCTTTAAAAACTGTTGGAAAGGGTCCAACAATGGATGTGATGCTCGTGATTCAGCAATAGACCCTTGGACTCCCTCACAAAATTCTTTGCGATTTCATTTGTCATACAATTTTAATTAAAAAAATTAGATACATAGATATTAGCTGGACATGGGCAACAGTGAGTCCCGCGACTTGAGAAGGAAGAAGCAGGTAAAGATAATGGATGGATGGATGGACGGATGAAGTCAAAAGCCATTTGCATTTGAGGTCCATTGCTTTTTTCCTCCTGAAACTTGAATCAATCTTGTAAAAACAGTGTCACTGGTGATCATTTTTCTTACAAAACCACCTTTGCTCTTGTTTTCCAGCTGTATTTGATGACGCCACCTCACCAGCCAGAACAAACATCTCGTTGAGTCTTCTCCAAACAGTCCATAAGAAACATACGTTACAGTTATTTCAGCATTCAAACCTATTGACACCATTTTATCTATTTCCTCAGACCTTATGATGCTGAAGTGTTTTATCTTCATGCCAGTTACTCATAGAGGTCCCACTGTATGCATTGATATGTTATAGCTATTGTTTTAGCAAAAGAGTGACCCAATAACCATTAGCTGGCTATCTATAAAGTTAAGGCTGATAAGTGAGTTTAAAACATCGTCTCATTTATTCTAAAGCGAGCAATAAAGGTACTCATGAAGTGTTTTCTGTCACTGTGATATTGTGGAAGTTATTGCTCAGCTGCAGGGGGAGAGGAGCAGCCGATGCTTTAGGGAACAGTGGCGGCAGAAACTAATTAACGCAGCTGTGATTCATTTCTAATTAGTTTCCCCCTCTTTTCTGAAGTAGCGAGCTGGAACCTGGTCGGGGATCGTTTGGAGCACGACAGTCAACAAGCCCGTGGGTGCTTCAGTCCTTGTCAGACACCTTGCTTGCATTAAAAAAAAAGGTTTAAACAAACAAACCGAATGATCAGTGTAACAAGACTTATGTTGTGTTTTGGACTCGTTAAAATTATTTTCATTTAAAAGGGATTTAGATTTTTTTTTCTTAATAGTACACAAAATTTGTTACCTTTTTTCTTCTTCTTTAAATTAGCAATTTGCGACTGAAGCACAAAAAAGCTGAGTAAAAGTACGCAAGTTAAGCCTGGGACTGCTTAAAGGAGACCACATGTTGGTTTTATAAATTTTTATGGTATGTCTGTGGGCTATCCAGACCATGTTCATTCAATTTAATGCACAAAATAATTCTTAGATAATAAGATATCCCCTTTTTAGTTCTGCCTTTTCTCATTTCCGTTCTGAACAGGCTGTTTATGATAATGAGCTCTGAAGGCCACGCCCTTCAAAAATCTGTTTACATTAACTCCGCCCTCTGTAACAGCCAGTATCTCAAATCTGTTGTTGTTTTAAAATTAGCTCTTTTTTTATTACTCATTTGACTTACTGTTAGTGCTAGCTTAAGATAACTTACCGAAAGCCGTCTGCGCGCGCCGCCATTTGCTGCTCCTTTTAGCATTAGCCCACCCGAATCCGAGGGCTAATGATAGCTCTTCCTCCGGCACATCGCTCGTTGCATGTGGCGCTTTGGGAGCGATCACTGCTCCAGTCCAGACACACACAAAGTTCACCGAGTGTTCCCAGTTAATTTATCCGTATGAGGCAACTTCTGACCGGACCCACGGACCTCAAAAGCCAGCAGTTCCCAGCAGCTCCCGCCCGCAGATGGTCCCTTCGCCGGCGGTCTGCTCGTTTTATTTCTGCCGGCTGCGTGTTGGGAGCGATCGCTAATATGCTAAAAATTGAAATAAAACGTAAAAATAACAATTATACTTTATTTATAAAGCCATTTAAAACAACCACAGCTGCAACAAAGTGCTGTACACATGAAATTAAGAACATTTAAACAAAAGATGAGATGAAATCAGGAAAAACAACTGTCACGTCTTTTATACTGAAGTGGGTTGAGCCTAACCAGGGGTTGCTAGGTGAGGGGCTGGACTCAAGGTGGTGTGGTGGGGGGGGGGATTGTCCTGCAGCTTGTGACGTCACAAACTGCAGGATTTGAAAACGAGACATTTTTAACACAGAAAAATAAATCTACTTAGAGTAAATATACCACTGGGTGCATTTCTTTGGCCCTAGGACTGTTTTTTAAAGAAGTAAATACCCAAAGTAGAGTAAAAAAAAAAACGTTAAAAAGTGAATTTTGCATCTGTGGTCCCCTTTAAATCACATTGTATTGCAGAGTCGGTGGTTGGATAAAGAGAGCGAAATACAATAAGTTTGAAATAAAAGCAAAAATTGTCACAAAAACCTTCATGTCACACACACAGAGATAACTTAACAAGAGACAAAGTCTGTAAATATTTTGTATAAAAAGTTATCAAGATAAATGAGTGAAAACATCCCAAAAGTCCAGAGTCTGCACATCGATGAGGACACTTATACAGTACACGATGACAGAAATTGTAAGACCGCATCACGTTTCTTACCATAAACTGCCAACTTTCCCATGCTGGCCTAATGGGAGCTTCTTTAATCTGCGACTGTCCCAGCTGACAGATCCACGTCAGCCCAACACCTCCACAGAAGGGCCTCTCAGAAGGGGCTTGCACCTCTGCATGGCCCAATTTTTTTATTTAATGGAAAAACTAAGAACTTTAATCAACTATCCACCTTATTCCTAGCCCCCATGATGCCTTGTGCGAATTATGTGTACGACTTCCGCCGAAAGTCAGAAACGGCACTTTTTTTACACGCTAGCAACGCGCTAACCGGTTTTCATCAGAGGTTTTAGGTCATAAAATATGTGGGAACACAAACGATCGCAACTCAAATGTGGAGATATTGTTCTACCGCTACCTGCAGCTATTGAGGGGTGGGAGGACGACTTGAAGAAGTGGCCGAAAATAACGTACACTAGCATGTTTAGCTACTAGCATATTTAGCTACTAGCATGTTTAGCTACTAGCATATTTAGCTACTTTGTTGACAGTTGCTTCAGATGGTGAAGCGATGAGCAATCTGAAAAATATGAGGGGCCGTGTAGGACTTAAACTATTTTCCTATCTTCACATTAAAAAGGTTGGTCCAGTTATGTTAAGAGAGGTGGGACACTTATTTACCTTAAGGCAAACACAGAGTCCAGTCTAAAAGCATTAAAAACTCACATCTCCAGGTCCAGCTAACAATGATGTGCTTTGGACTTTTGAGCTGTAAGATGGTTATCTGGACACCAACTGAGCACCTGGACCGACATTTCTTTTGACAAATACTTTACTGATTCACAAATGAAGCACCTGAGAACTTTTAATAAAATACAGTAAATGAAAACAAATAATGAAATAGACAGGAAACGATCTTTAAAAACTTGATAATGAAAAAAGTGACATTTAGATAGAAACAGTAGTTTAATCCAAAATTAACTGATATAGTGGCAGGGCTTCCGACTTGGGACCCGAAGGACGCGGGTTCGCGCCCCGGCCACTACACACCTTGGGGTGTCTATGAGTGCACACCTAATTCTCCAGCTCCCCGGGCGCTTTCTATGGCTGCTCACTGCACCACCTGGTGGTGGTTGGGTTAAATGCAGAGACGAATTTCGTCTGTGTATGGGAAACATACACAGATGACAGAAAAGGACATTATTATTATTATTATTATATAGTGCACACACAAAAAACTAACCTTGTAAGAAGGTTAACAGTCAACTATTGTACATAACAAATGAATCATTTTAGCAAATACTTTTCTAATGTAATATAGTTAACATTGCATCCTTTAAAAAACATGTTAAGAGTTGTGTTACGTTTACAGCAAGTACCGTACACCAGTACTGTACATGTTTGAGAAAAATGTTTACATTTAATGTCTTCTCACTTCTCACTTGAAATAAGCTGGCATCCTTTGCGTGTGAATGCTGGAACGATTACATTGACACCATAGCTCTTGCAGCAGGTCCCTCACTGTGAAACCACGATCACCCATCACCTCATCTCCAGCACGCAGATAGTCCAGAAACCCAGAGTTCTGTGTTATATACCTGTCACTGCATTTACCACCATAAGCATCTGAAATAAACATGATTATTCCAGAGGGAGAAACAGCCAATAAATATTTCACAGTGTTATTTGCATGTATGATTCACTTCTGGAGTCCAAGTTTTTAGCTTTCTGCAAAACATGTTGCTTTAATTGTTTCACGGGGCAACCATAGAATAAGGTCGTTGGTTTGTTCTGACATTATGTCAATCCACATTCCAACAGTCATGCTGCATGTGACTGTGGTGGTGATGAGCAGCTCCACACTCTCGTCAAGCCCATCTGAAAGTAAAAGTACAGTATACAAACCTTAGGGTTCATTTATGAACACACACACCTAGATTATATGTAAATATAATAATAATAATAATAATAATAATTAATTCAATTTATAACGCACTTTTCATTACTGAAAATCTCAAAGTGCTACACATATATTGAATGCTACACACATTCATAAACCGGTGGCGGCAGACTACCATGCAAGGTGCTTTCCAGTCCTACCGGGAGCAACTCAGGGTTAAGTGTCTTGCCCAAGGACACAACGACACATGGTGCGGGTCCCGGGAGTCGAACCGCCAACTTTCCGATCGGGAGACGACTGCCATTACCACTACACCACGGCCGTATATATATATATATATATATATATATATATATATATATATATATATATATATATATATATATATATATATATATATATTAGGGATGTGCCGATCAGGTTTTTTGAAACCGATACCGATACCGATCACCTATGTGTGACGATCACCGATACCGATCACAATTACCGATCGCTTATATGTGTGCCGATCACATATACCGATCACCGATCAGATGGATTGCCTGTAACTTATGAGTGCTGCTTCTGGCTACAAGATCTGAAAACTTTTCAGATCTTGTAGCCAGAAGCAGCACTCATGTTCTTTTCAGAACCATAAAATCACCATAATTCAGACAAAAACATATTTTTACTCATTTATTTCAGAGAACAAAGTAAATAAAAGTAATTATCAACTGCATTATCAAAGAAAAATGTTTACCTTACTAACTTTCAATAAATAAATAAAAGGTTTTTTATTGTTTTAAAAAAAAACACATCTATTACTTCATATAAAAAACTAAAATACCCCATTTGCTACTTAAAGCTGCACTGTTGGCTGTTTTTACAAATGGCTTTATAAATACGTAAAGTATCATTATTATTATTTTTTATAATTTCGTGCTTTTTTGAACAACTTCCTGCGGGAACCAGGTGGCGGTAATGCGCTTAATATGAGTTCGCCAACCGCCATTCAACTCTATAGAAGAAGAAGAAGAAGAAGAACCAGGAAATACCGCCTCCGCCATTTTACATTCATTAGTTCCAGACTCGGCAGTCGGCTTTTGGAGGACTGTTTCTCCCATAAGAGGATGCCTCATACGGATAAATTAACTGGAAACACTCCCTGAACTCTGTGAATGTCTCAGGACTGGAGCAGCAGCCGCGATCGCTCCGCCGAGCGCTCCCACAGCACCGCGCGAGACCAGCAGCTCATGGTATGAGCTAAGGCTAACATGCTAAACCAGAGCTGCCGCAGACAGCCGGCTTTGTGCGATCAGAGGTTCCTGGAGCTCGCCTCGATGTCGGACTGGAAGCAGAAGATATCGGGGGACACCCAGCTAACTTGGAATAACAAAGCCGACAGCCTTTTTGAAGCCGCAGCTAAACTGGACTGCCCGTAACTGCGCAGCGGACTCGGTGGGGCTACTCGGTGGGGCTACATGCTAACAGGTGTTGCTTATGGCGGCGCTGGCAGACGGCTTTTGGTAAGTTATTAAAACGTATTAAAACATTTTAATGACGAATTAGGTTTGTTGTGTTGAAGGACTTCGTTGAAATTCTTCCACGAGGTACTTTTTCGTCGCACGTTTTGCAGTTAGCAAACTTCGCATCACAGGCTCTGTGATCGGTAATTGAAGGCAAAAGCCGATCACATACGCTTTAATGATTATCGACCGATTATGATCGGTGACCGATCGATCGGCACATCCCTAATATATATATATATATATATATATATATATATATATATATATATATATATATATATATATATATATTTTTTTTTTTCTTCTTTCGGCTTTTCCCTGCGTTAGGGGTCACCACAGCGATCTAGTCGCACGAAGATTTGGCAGTTGTTTTTACGCCGGATGCCCTTCCTGACACAACCACAGACCACCGAGCAACCACAGCCCTCTGTGTGGAGCAGAGAGCTGATATCTAGGGTTCCCGGGGGAGCAGATGGTGTGGGTTAAGGGCCTTGCTCAAGGGCCCAGAGTGGGGCAGATGAGGGTGGAGACAAGTGTGAGACAAGTGTGACCGCTTCACTTATCCCACCCACATCTTTGATGTTGTCGGTACCGGGGCTTGAACCGGCGACCTTCCGATCACAAGCGCACCTTCTTAACCTCTGCGCCACCACTCCCACATATATATATATATATATATATATATATATATATATATATATATATATATATATATATATATATATATATATATATATATATATATATATATATATATATATATATATATATATATATATATATATATATATATATATAAACACACACCTATATTATATATATATATATATATATATATATATATATGTATAAATAAACGCACACACAGCATACATATATAGGTGCGTGTGTTTATTTGCCAGTTATGAACGAAAATATTAGTATCATTTAATCACTGACTACATAAAATCATAACACTAAAAGCTGTCTCTTAAATCATACCTGGTGTTCTCGATCCTGGAGGATACAGTCTTTTTTCAGGTGGTTTCTCGTAGCCCAGCCACAAAGAAGGATGCGGGTTTTTGTTTTCGGAGTATGTTCAACACACACTAGTTGCAGCCACAAATTCAGCTTCGTCTGATTATTCGTACAGCCACGAACAGCGCAACAGGTACCCGAGCTCCACAAGGACATCTTCGTGACATCTTCGTGACAATATTAGTCAGAGTCAGAGAGTCAGAGAGTCTTTATTGTCATTTGCACCGCATGTGGTACATGAGATGAAAACGAGATTATGTACACGAGGTCCCAGTTACATCCAACAACAAATGAAAGAGAAAAACAGTAATAACATCGAGAACTAACTAAGAAAAACATCAACTAGTAATACACTAAGCCTAATATAGTGGGAATAAACAGCAGCACGAACATGAGTTTGTATGAGCAGATGGTCACAGATGAACACAGATGAACACAGCAACAAGAAAACAGATCAGCATCAGCATGATGTGATATTTTGCAGTGTTTATTTTAATTTTATTTTTATTTATTCATGAGTCTAACAGCCTCAGGGTAGAAGCTGTTCCTCAGTCTAGTGGTTCTACACTTGATGCTCCTCAACCTCCGTCCTGAGGGGAGTGGGGCAAAGAGTGAGTGTGCTGGATGAGTGAGGTCTTTCATGATACAGGTGGCTCTTTTCCTGCATCTAGAGGTGTAAATGTCTGTGATGGTGGGGAGACTGACTCCAACAGACTTCTGTGCAGCCTTCACCACTCTCTGCAGAGCTTTCCTCTCTTCAACTGTGCAGCCTCCATGCCACACGTTGATGCTGGAGCACAGGATGCTCTCCACTGCACACCTGTAGAAGGAGGTGAGAACTGGGCTGCTCAGACCAGCTCGTCTCAGCCGTCTGAGGAAGTAGAGTCTCTGATGACCTTTCTTGATCAGGCTGGTGGTGTTGTTGCTCCAGCTGAGGTTATCATTCATGTGTACACCCAAGTATTTGTAGCTGGAGACCACTTCCACTGCAGACCCACCTATTATCAGTGGGGCATGGGTGTGTTTGTTCCTTCTGAAGTCCACAATCATCTCCTTTGTCTTCTTCACATTCATGTGAAGATTATTCTCTTTGCACCAGCTCTCCAGGTGTTCCACCTCCTGTCTGTAGCTGGACTCATCATTGTTTGTGATGCATCCCACCACCGCTGTATCATCTGCAAACTTAACAATATGACAGCCTGGAAGTGTGGCTGTACAATCATATGTGAGCAGAGTGAACAGAAGGGGGCTCAGCACACATCCCTGAGGAGAGCCAGTGCTGAGGGTTATGGTGGAGGAGGAGAAGTTGTGGATCTTCACGGACTGTGGTCTGTCTGTTAAGAAGTCTAGTACCCAGTTACAAATAGAGGGGCTTAGTCCAAGTGTAGATAGTTTAGTATTGTATGTTTAATATTGTAGTTTAGTATGTTTTTGTAATTAGCTCGAAATAACAGAAAACAGAACTTCAACGACGCGCACAGATTAGCAAGAAAACAACGAGGAGCCAATGCAGAAATTCTACTTCCGGGGTCAAACGGAAGTAGGACACATAATCGCTTCTACAGTGACACCCCCAGGATTAAGGTGGATAGAGTTATTTTTTATTAAACCCTTTAGGTATTTTGATGGCAGAAACCCCCTGTTGTGCATTAAAGCCATCATTCCTTGAAACTGTGCAATAAATTTATAAATTAAAGCTTCGACTGGGAGAAAAACATGGCTGTTTATGTATTTGTTTTACTAACATTCATTAAAATATGAGGGCTGTTGTAGATTACGTCCACAGAGTTTTATGTGAGAAAAACAGCTTTTTAAAAATTATTCGTCTAACAACGATGTAGCAATTCTTCCCCTTTACTTTGTGCCCTGGAAACCCAAACATTAAAAACATGTTTGCTTTTTTTTTTTTTTCCTCAGCTGTCTCGCTTCATCCTGGTGCTATCGAGGTTAATATTATATCAAGTGCTGGGTTTGTTAATAAACACAGGAAACTGTGAATGACGTATTAAAAGAGGTTTGAGAGGAGCTAAATGTTCTTTTTTTGTATTTTGACATGTAAATTTAAACATTCTCACCACCTAGTGGAGACGTGTGGGTATTTCAACAATTTTGTTAAAATGGTTTAACTTAAAAATAAAAACAAACAGTTAAAAAAAAGTCAGTGTAAAGAAACATTTAAGACGACAAAGTCAGAAGTCTGTTTTCTAATATTGAATTAGACCAAAACCAAAGAATTATGGATTTATTGAATAAATGGGGGCTATTAAAAATGCATAAATCTGAAGTTTGTATTGTCTTCCAGCTGTAGAAAGTAAATTTTAATATATTTTAATCCTGTGGTTCCCAAAGTTATGGTCAGGATTCCATTATTTGTTGCTCTAAAAACGATTTAAAAAATCTTTGATTTTCATAAGTTTATACTTTTACCCACTCCCTTGAATATGTAAAACAAAAAGTTTTGACATCATGACTCATGCTGTATTTTTTTTACATATTCAAAAAAAAAAAAATAAATAACTAAAACTAACTAGGTGAAAGAGCTTTCTCTTACTCTGATCCTGTGTCCTGGAACATCTTGCAAAAAGATCTGAAGTTGCTGACTTTGACCACTGTAAGGGATTTTAAACAACTGCTAAGTTCATGACAAAAACCAACGCAGACAAGTTCCTGTTATTAGTATTTTACATTGCTTTATCTTTAGCTGCTTTTGTTAAAATGTTAATATAATTTCTATTTACTTTTCATTTTATATGCTTTTAATATGATTGTCTATTGTTGTCTGTATATCTGTTCTTTGTTTAAAACAGGTCTCTTGTAAAATAATCTTCGAGGCTCAATGAGGCCAACTTGTATAAATAAAGGTTGAATGAATGAATGAATGAATGAAAAACAATGCATAATTCTCTTATTCAAAAGTACAAATTCTGCTATTTATTCAAACAAAACAATGATGCAATATCTAAAGTGGCCTCAGTTTGATTCCTCATGTAAGAAATGATCAATCTAAATATTATTAATTAAGTAATTATTAATTTATTATAATTATCTCATAGATGTGAAGCTAAAACTACAAACTAAAATAACACCATCGATGACAAACTTTCAAAATGAAAATTTCACCTTAAAAGCCATTTTTCTAGGTTAAATACCCAACAAACTTTAAAGATTAAGAAACTGCTTATAACATGCTTGTGGAATAGATTAAAAATAAACTTACATTTTCATCAACAGAGCTGTTTAATTCTCAAAACACAAACGTGCTGCTTACTGGAATGTTTATATTTCATAACTCACAAATCTTACAGTGATTTTGATTAGAAAGCCATTGTTGTGTAACCTTCTCTCTCTCCAACTTAAAAAGGTCAAGTCGTCACGATCTTAATCACCATGTGGGTTTAACCTGTTATTATTTTTATTATTATTGTTGCTAAATCAAAGCACATTTCCTGTTTTGTTTCTTTAGATGAACTTAAGCACTCAGAGCATGCTAGCTCAAACTGGAAAATGATGATGTGCCTGTGTGTTGGAGTTCTCCCTGGTAAATGAGAAGGTGTCTTCCCTGTACCTTCGGGTGGTGGGACGGGCTCTGACTGTTGTTTGTGCTTATGTGGCAAACGGCAGTTCAGAGTATGCGGCATTCTTGGAATCATTGGCGGGGGTGCTGTAAGGTGTGCCAGCTGGGCCCTCCTTTATTCTGCTGGGGGACTTCAATGCACACATGGGTAATGACAATGTGACCTGGAGGGGAGTGACTGGGAGGAACGGCCTCTCTGATCTGAACTCAAGCTGTGTTCGGTTGTTGGACTTCTGTGCTAGTCATAGTTTCTCCACCTTGAACACCATGTTCGAACATAAGGGTGTCCATAAGTGCACTTGGCATCAGGATGTCCTAGGTCGCAGTTCAATGATCGACTTTGCAGTTATGTCATCTGATTTATGGCCATTTGTTTTGGACACTTGGATGAAGAGAGGAGCTGAGTTGTCAAATGATCACCACCTGGTAGTGAATTGGGTCAGATGGTGGTGGAAGATGCCAGGCAGACCCAATAGACCCAAATGTGTAGTGAGGGTTTGTTGGGAATGCCTGGCAGAAGAACCCGTCAGAAAGATCTTCAACTCGCACCGCCGGAAAAGCTTTAACCACATCCCAGCTGAGGTGGGGGATATTGGGTCAGAGTGGGCCATGTTCCACAACTCAATTGTTGAAGTAGCTGCCTTGAGCTGTAGTTGCAAGGTTGTTGGTGCTTCTTGTAGTGGTCATCCTAAAACTTGGTGGTAGACACCCCGGGTTAGGGAAGCTGTCAAGCTGAAGAAGGAGTCCTATTGGGCCTTGTTGGTTGGTGGGACTCCAGAGGCAGCTGAGGAGTACCGGAGGGTCAAGCGGTCTGCAGTCTTGGCTGTTGCTGAGACAAAAGCTTGGATGTGGGAGGAGTTTGTTGAGGCCTTTGACAAAGACTTGGTGGGCTCTGAGGAGATTCTGGGAAACTATCAGACAACTGAGGAGGGGAAAGTAGCACTTTGCTAACACTGTGTTCAGTGAAAGTGAGGTGCTGTTGACCTCAACCAGTGATGTTGTTGAGAGGTGGAAGGAATACTTCTCGGACCTTCTCAATCCCACCGGCACATTTTCCATGGAGGAAGCTGAGTCGGGGGACTTTGGGGTTGATCTATCCATAACCATGACTGAGGTTGCTAAGGTAGTTAAAAAGCTCAGAGGCGGCAGGTCTCCAGGGGTGGATGAGATTCACCCTGATTTCCTTAAAGCTTTGGATGATGTGGGGCTGTTTTGATTAACACGCCTTTGCGACATCGCATGGACATCAGGGGCAATGCCACTGGATTGGCAGACTGGGGTGATGGTTCCCCTCTTCAAAAAGGGGGACCAGAGGGTGTGCTCTAATTATAGGGGCATAACTCTCCTTAGCCTCCTTGGCAAGGTCTATTTAGGGGGTCTGGAGAAACGAGTCAGATTGTTGGTCGAACCTCGGATCCAGGAAGAACAATGCTGGTTCCATCCTGGCCCTGGGTCACTGGATCAGCTCTTTACCCTCACTAGAGTCCTTGAGGGGTCATGGGAATTTTTCCATCCAGTGTACATGTGTTTTGTGGACTTGGAGAAGGCTTTCAGCCCTGTTCCTCGAGGTACACTGTGGGGGGTGCTTCGCAAGTAAGGGATTGGAGGCCCGTTGCTATAGTTTGATCCCTACATAAGCGGTGAAAGAGTTTGGTTCACATGGCCGGTAGTAAGTCGGACCCCTTCAGGGAGTTGGTCTCAGCTAGGGCTACCTGTTGTCACCGATTTTGTTCATAACTTTTATGGACAGAATTTCTCAGTGCTGCCAGGGGTAAGAGGAATTGCGGTTCGGTGGCCTCAGGATTCCATCTCTGCTCTTTGCAGATGATGTGGTCCTATTGGTGTTCTTATGCCGTGACCTTCAGCTCTCAGTGGAGTGGATTGCAGCTGAGTGTGAAGTGGCTGGGATGAGAAGCAACACCTCCAAATCTGAGGCCATGGTCCTCAGTCAGAAAAGGGTGGATTGCTCTCTTCGGGTCGAGGTTCTGCCTCAAGTGGAGAAGCTCAAGTATCTCAGGGTTTTGTTTATGAGTGACAGAAGAATGGAATGTGAGATTGACAGACAAATTGGTGCAACATTTGCAGTATTGTGGACTCTGTAGCGGTCTGTTGTGGTGAAGAGGGAGCTGAGCTGCAAAAATCTCTGTTTACTGTTCGATCTATGTGCCTACCCTCATCTACGGTCACGAGCCGTGCGTAGTGACCAAAAAATGAGATTGCGGATACAGACATTTGAAACAAGTTCCCTCTGCAGTGTAGCTGGACTCTCCCTTAGAAAGGGTAAGAAGTTCAGTCATCCGGGACAGACTTGGTGTAGAACCACTGCTCCTCCACGTCGAGAGGAGCCAGTTGAGGTGGTTCGGGCATCTGGTAAGGAAGCTGCCTGGGCGCCTCCCTAGAGAGGTGCTTCGGGCATGTCCGACTGCGAGGAGACCCCGGGGAAGACCCAGGCCATGCTGGAGAGATCACGTCTCCTGGTTGGCCTGGGAATGTCTTGGAATCCTCCCAGAAGAGCTGAAAGAGGTGGCTGTGAAAAGATGTCTGGGCCTCACTGCTCAAGTTGCTGCCCCTGTGACCTGACTTTGGATCAAGCGAAAGATAATGGATGGATCAAAGATAGGTTTTTGAACACATCGGTTTTGAGAGGCTAATTGAGTCACGAGCTTGTGGCTAAATTTACTATCATCTAAGTTGTTTGTTGCCATTATGAAACAACTTTAGTCTTAAAATATTCATAGCCAGTCACACTAACACTATTTTATAAACTCTAAAAAAGCTAAGTCTGGTCCTCTGGACATTCAAAAAAAAAAAAAAAAAGTCCAGAGGACCAGACTTAGCTTTTTAGATTTTTCTACCTGGATTATTGAGCATGCATCAGGGTATTTTATAAACTATTCATGTCAATTTCACATCACCTTGTTTTTATATAAAATTTTATGTTCACAAACACCAATAAGTACAACAGCTATCTGTAGCCCTTCAGGTGCAGCCTAGGCCACATCCTGCAGAAATATCATATATTGTTTTAAAAACGTTTCTGCCAGAATACTAATGTGAATCTGATGATAATGTATAGGTTTGTAAACTAGCTTTAGCCTAAAATGCTGTAAAACATTTGAAACTGAAGTTGTTTTAGAAAGGCAAAAATCAGTTTTAAAGCAGAGAAAACACTTAAAACACAACAGTGTGGTGCATTGATGGAAGCATGTCAGCTGATGCCACCAATACAACAGGATATTGTTTCAGATGACTGTAAGGAATACAATTTTGCTGTACTTCACTGTGCAATGACAATAAAGTAGGGAAGCAATACTGTACATTGGATTTTTGGCCAATATCCGATATGCCAATATGTTAAAACTTATTTGGCTGATAACTGATACCCATATTGTATATACTTTCCTTTGTCAGAACATAGCCCTCTTATTTAGGCTTATTTGCTACAAAACTTTGAGTAACAGCTGTAAGAGCTGGTGACATATACAAATGTATTCAGTAACAGCCATATGATATGCATAGCACTTTAACTTGTATTAAATGAAAAGTGTTAAATATTATTTATTAACATTAGTCACCTGCGATGCTGTCTCACTTGTGGAGGCTTGTTCTGGGTTCCTAGCTGCAGTGTGGGATCCTCTGCACTCTGGTGCATGAAGGAAAGCCGTTTTAACTTCAATGATTTTGTCTATTGTGCTGTAAGACTAATCATGCTCATGATGAGGATAACACAACGTCCAAATGTCTGTGGTAAAACTCACCCAAGTGCTATCAGCTATTAGTTTCTCAATGACGTCGGAAATGACGGCTTGTAACTCGGGTAAGGCTACATCGGAAAAAATATATCTAGGGAAGATGTAGCAAGGCTCAACACAGTCCAGAAATATTCAGAATCCGATATCCTCACCAACGAAAAAAATCCACACTGCAGACATTTTGAATTTTCCTCTCCACCGTGAAATCAGGTAGGCGTGCGTGACGTCATCACGTTGTGCTTCGGCTGCTGGCATCCTTTTTACTAGGTTGTCAAACAAAAACAGCACCTTTTATATCGGTGAGTTATTTTGATGGAATGTCCGATGTCCGATATTGAACTTTAACATTAATATCGGCCGATACCATGCCAATAATATTGTGCATCCCTACAGTAAAGCTTATTCTGATTCTTCTGATTCTGATATGTCAAGCCGAAGAGCATTGTAAAAATACAGATCAACTTTAAAATAATAACTTTAACATTTATTTTTTTAATTATTACATTACATGTATCAAAGTCAAAGTCAACTTTATTGTCAGAACTGCAATATGTACAGGACATACACAGGACCGAAATTGCGTTTCTCTCAGTCCCTCGGTGCAACAGTAACCATCTAAACACTAAACACTAAAACATTTAATAAACATAAGCATAAAATAGTAAAAGTGTAACACTGTCCTGAGTTTTTCATAATAGTATAAAAGTATGAAAATTTACACCAACACTGAAACACCAAACACCCCTGAAACACCAAACACCCAATGAACATAAGCATAAAATGAAATAATAAAAGTGTAATACTGTCCTGAGTTTTTACATAGTAGTATAAAAAGTATAAAAAGTATATCTATAAAATAAACTGAAGGTTCTAGCATTGACATTTGCAAAGAGTGGCACAGCAGCATATAAGTTAATGTACACAGTATATGTATGAGGTAGTTGATGTTGGTATAGAGGCAAAGTGGCATATGCAGTGAGGCACATAAGGCACATTTGGCATCCTTAGATAAGGCTAGTCAGAGCATGCTATATATGTATCTGCAGTAGTATAGATAAAAGTAGTGTAAATGTAAACAGTAGTAATAAATGTAAAGCAGTAGTAGTAAATGTAAACCGTATTAATAAATGTAAACAGTGAATGTAAACAGTAGTATGACTATAGGCAGTAATGTAATACAAACATTAGTGCAAATATGAGAAGTAGTGCAAACTGAATGAGTACATGACCGAGAGTTTAGTGAATAACCCGTTTGATGACACAGAGTCCAGTGTTAAAATCTTTGTGTTGAGTGATAATGTGTGAGAAAGTTTTTTGTGTTAAGGCAGTTCAAATGGGAGGGGAGGCAGAGCAGGCAGAGTGTTTAGCATTCTGACTGCCTGATGAACAGAGCTGTCTCTCAGTCTGCTGGTTCGAGCCTGGAGACTCCTCAGTCTCCTCCCTGATGGCAGCAGTCTAAAGCGGCTGTGTAGTGGGTGTGTGGGATCACCTGCCATGCAGTGGGCTTTCCGAGTGAGGCGTTTGCTGTGTAAGTCCTGCAGTGAGGGCAAGGAGGTGCCGACGATCTTCTCAGCTGCTTTCACGATGCGCTGGAGGCTCTTGCGGCATGATGCAGTGCATGCACCAAACCACACCGTGATGCAGCTGGTCAGGACACTTTCTATGGCACCCCTGTAGAAGGTGCACATGATGGGGGTTGAAGCTCCAGCCCTTTTCAGCTTGCGGAGAAAGTAGAGGCGCTGGTGAGCCTTCTTGGCCAGTGCTGCAGTGTTCCTGCTCCAGGACAGGTCCTTTGAGACGTGCACTCCCAGGAACTTGGTGCTGTCCACTCTCTCCACTGCGGTGCTGTTGATGGTCAGAGGGGCATGTTGTGCATCCCTCTTCCTGAAGTCCACAACAATCTCCTTTGTCTTCTCCACGTTGAGAGTGAGATTGTTGTGTCCGCACCACAAGGCCAAGCGGCTCACCTCGTTCCTGTAGTCCGTCTCATCGTTGTTGCTGATGAGACCTACCACTGTTGTGTCGTCCGCAAACTTGATGAAGTGGTTGGAGCTGTACGATGGTGTGCAGTCGTGTGTTAGCAGGGTGAATAGAAGGGGGCTCAGCACACATCCTTGTGGGGCCCCTGTGTTCAATGTGATGGTGCTAGATGTGTTACTCCCGATCCGTACTGTCTGTGGTCTCCCGGTCAGGAAGTCTAGCAGCCAGTTACACATTGAGGTGTTCAGCCCCAGACTGTCCAGTTTATGGATGAGCTGTTGGGGGATGATGGTGTTGAATGCCGAGCTGAAGTCGATGAACAGCATTCTAACATAAGAGTCCTTCGTGTCCAGATGTGTGAGAGCTGTGTGGAGGGCAGAGGAGATGGCATCGTCGGTTGAGCGATTAGGTCGGTATGCAAATTG
>JBBPBX010016687.1:16548-47809 GCA_038048925.1 Garcialebias charrua | reverse complement strand
CAAACGTATTGTGAGGGTCTGCTGGGAACGTCTGGCAGAGTCTCCCGTAAGACGGAGCTTTAACTCCCACCTCCGGGAGAGCTTTGAACACGTTCCGAGGGAGGCGGGGGACATTGAGCCCGAGTGGGCCATGTTTCGCGCCTCTATTGTCGAGGCAGCTTATCGGAGTTGTGGCCGCAAGGTTGTTGGTGCCTGTCGTGGTGGCAACCCTCGAACCCGGTGGTGGACACCGGCGGTGAGGGATGCTGTCAAGCTGAAGAAGGAGTCCTATTGGGCCTTTTTGGCCTGTGGGACCCCGGAAGCAGCAGATAGGTACCGGCAGTCCAAGCGGCATGCGGCTCGGGTGGTTGCTGAGGCAAAAACTCGGGCGTGGGAGGAGTTCGGAGAGGCCATGGAGAATGACTTCCGTACGGCTTCGAGGCGATTCTGGTCCACCATCCGGCGTCTCAGGGGGGGAAAGCGGTACGCGACCAACACCATTTATGGTGGGGATGGCGTGCTGTTGACCTCAACTCGGGATGTTGTGAGTCGGTGGGCGGAATACTTCGAAGACCTCCTCAATCCTACTGGCACGTCTTCCACTGAGGAAGCGGAGCCTGGGGACTTTGGGTCGGGCTCTCCAATCTCTGGTGCTGAGGTCGCCGAGGTGGTTAAAAAGCTCCGCGGTGGCAAGGCTCCGGGGGTGGATGAGATTCGTCCTGAGTTCCTTAGGGCTCTGGATGTTGTGGGGTTGTGTTGGCTTACGCGACTCTGCAATATCGCGTGGACATCGGGGGCAGTTCCCTTGGATTGGCAGACTGGGGTGGTGGTTCCCCTATTCAAAAAGGGGGACCGTAGGGTGTGTTCCAACTATAGAGGGATCACACTCTTAAGCCTCCCTGGTAAGGTCTATTCAGGGGTTCTGGAGAGGAGGGTCCGTCGGATAGTCGAACCTCGGATTCAGGAGGAGCAGTGTGGTTTTCGTCCTGGTCGTGGAACACTAGACCAGCTCTACACCCTCAACAGGGTCCTGGAGGGTGCGTGGGAGTTTGCCCAACCAGTTTACATGTGCTTTGTAGACTTGGAAAAGGCATTCGACCGCGTCCCTCGGGGGGTTCTGTGGGGGGTACTCCGGGAGTATGGGGTACCAGGCCCATTGATATGGGCTGTTAGGTCCCTGTACGACCGGTGTCAGAGCTTGGTCCGCATTGCCGGCAGTAAGTCAGGCTCGTTTCCGGTGAGAGTTGGACTCCGCCAAGGTTGCCCTTTGTCACCGATTCTGTTTATAACTTTTATGGACAGAATTTCTAGGCGCAGCCAAGGTGTTGAGAGGATCCGTTTTGGTGGCCTTAGAATCGCTTCTCTGTTTTTTGCAGATGATGTGGTCCTATTGGCTTCATCAGCTCGTGATCTACAGCTTTCGCTGGAGCGGTTTGCAGCTGAATGTGATGCGGCCGGGATGAGGATCAGTTCCTCCAAATCCGAGGCCATGGTCTTGAGCCGGAAAAGGGTAGCATGCCCTCTCCGGGTCGGGGAGGAGGTCCTGCCCCAAGTGGAGGAGTTTAAGTATCTCGGGATCTTGTTCACGAATGAGGGAAAACTGGAGCGTGAGATCGATAGGCGGATAGGTGCAGCGTCCGCAGTGAAGCGGGCGCTGTACCGGTCTGTCGTGGTGAAGAGAGAGCTGAGTCAAAAGGCAAAGCTCTCAATTTACCGATCGATCTACGTTCCCACCCTCATCTATGGTCATGAGCTTTGGGTTATGACCGAAAGAACAAGATCTCGGATACAAGCGGCTGAAATGAGTTTTCTCCGCAGGGTGGCTGGACTCTCCCTTAGAGATAGGGTGAGAAGCTCAGTCATCCGGGAGGGACTCGGAGTAGAGCCGCTGCTTCTCCACATCGAGAGGAGCCAGTTGAGGTGGCTCGGGCATCTGGTTAGGATGCCTCCTGGACGCCTCCCTGGTGAGGTGTTCCGGGCATGTCCCACCGGGAGGAGACCCAGAGGAAGACCCAGGATACGCTGGAGGGACTATGTTTCTCGGCTGGCCTGGGAACGCCTTGGGATTCCCCCAGAGGAGCTGCTCCAAGTGGCTGGGGAGAGGGAAGTCTGGGCCTCCCTACTTAGGCTGCTACCCCCGCGACCCGACCCCGGATAAGCAGAAGAAAATGGATGGATGGATGGATGGATTAACAATTACACATTGCATGGTTGATATTGCTGCTGCTTCTGTAGAGTGCATGGTCACGTGATTGTGTATATATTTTTCTTTACAGAGTACACCACAAGGGTTGTGGACAGGCTGTTCGAAGCATACGCAGACAGTCCAATGGAGTTGAAGAGTTCCATACAAGATCTTGTACAGAACGTACCCCCAACACTTGCAGCTGGGATGGAGAGACCCAACATGGCTGATGCAGTTGCAGCTTACTGTTCTCGGTTTCAGCTATAGTCTAACAATTTTTGAATGGCACGGCAGTTAGTCAAAAAGTAATGCTGAGTAAATAAATGAATAGACCTTCAACTGTGGTTGCAGAATTTATTTACACACTAGAAAATTCGTAACAGTTTCTGTACATGAAGCGGTGGTATATATATTGTTTACAGCTCGGGAAGTCGAAAACCTGTGTAAGCATCACTTGGGAAAGTTTGTCTAATCTTCATGACAACACAGGATGGAAGGACAACACGTATCTTCTTGCCCAAGTAGTGCCAGATCCATCGAACAAACTGCCTGTAAGCTGTGTATCGATATTTCCTGTACAACACAGAGAGAGAGAACTTGAGCTAATGGTACCTTCAAAAGGCAATTATGAAAGAAATCTATATACAACAAATGAAATTAACTTAAAATATGAAATACTTACTCATGCAAAGGCCTGTCCATGTTGCCATGATCCTGTTTGTATGCAATATATGCTATTTCAAGGGCATATATGTTGAGACAACCTCCAGAAAAACATGGATGTTGCACAATACACTGGTATTGCTCTTCATCAGCTGTCATTGTTTCTAACACACAGCTGATTTCGTGACAGCAGACACACTCCAATTCTTGGTCCATCACAGCGCAGTTACTGCACAGACACCTTGTAAGAAGAAAAAAAATATGAATACATGTAATTCATAAATTATATATATATATTTAGAAATATGTAAATATATAGTATATATATATATATATATATATATATATATATATATATATATATATATATATATATATATATATGTATATATATATATATATATATATATATATATAACATATTTAGAAATATGTAAAACGATCAGTTATAGTGGGGGTGGGGGAACAATCAATAGTTTCATAACAGCCCTACAGTAATTTCTATTAATTTGTTATTATTTTACATTTGTACAGTTAACAAGCACAACTTTATAAGGTTGACAATAACAACTTCAGATTTTGATTGAAAAGAAGATAAGCTAATAGTCCCTTTTCCTCCTGTTTTTGGATAGTAGCTTATCAGCTCACACACACACATCCCACACACCCAAACGCTGTTTGTTTTTGCTCCTCCATCCTTACATCTGAGCGTGCCCCTTGTAGCAGTGGACACACAGAGCGGACACACAGAGTGTAATCCCTCACTCCCCTCAAATCAACGCGATTTTGTTTTTATCTTTTTATTTATCGCTGTGGAGTTGTAAGGTAAACACAATTTAGCATCACTCCGACAGTAGTGCGGGTGTGGGCGCGGGGGGAGGGGGTGTATTTCCGTAAGGTAATGCAGAGAAAAAAAGAGGGAACAGATGGACAAATACGTTTTCTAGGCAAATGGTCCTTACAATCCATTTTTTGTTTACTCAAATAAATAATTTTTGTTTGAAAAAGGCTACTGGAACATAGTTTACCAGTCCGTGTTTTCAATCCGAGAAGGTGCGTTCTCTGATGACTCTTCTGCACGGGGAGCTGCCTCTTGCCTTCTTCGTGGTTCATACATGTACGGTAAAGGTCCTTGCTGATCAATAATTTCAGTCTGGACATCTACATCTTGTTCTCCATCACTTGCAGATAAATCATTAAAAATATTGTCTAAGTCACTGGAACTTCCACTGAAATCCTCATCACTCTCATAAGCCGCCGCCATCGTGAACTGACTTCTGCCTTTTGGGAGGAGCCTTTTTTTACGTGAATCACGAGTTCGGCAATGTTCGGGGGGGTTTCCGGAAAACTCCGGCAATACGTTGTTGTTGTTTTTTTTTTTTTCCACTTGCCTGGCCCAAATGCAAAAATGAAAATAGAAATCATATTCTACTACAGTAATTCTCCAATATGGTGAATTGTTACTGTCACGGTGGGTGTTGTCCTTTAATAAAAATATGAAATTACTGTATTAAAAAAAAAAAAAAAAATTTTTTTTTTTTTGTGTTTAAATGTTCTTAATTTCATGTGTACATCACTTTGTTGCAGCTGTGGTTGTTTTAAAGGCTTTATAAATAATAATTATGATAAAAAAGATCATTTCTGATCATTTTTGAGCAATCTTGGGCAGCATTCATTCAAGCAGGAAGTAGGTCTTCAGTTTACACGGTCACAAATTAATGTAGAACACCGGACGCCATTTTAGGTTCAGTCACTGGGGTCTCCGGTCACAAATTAATGTACAACACCGGACGCCATTTTAGGTTAGCTGCCGGGAGCCGGCCGAAGACTGGTGACCAGGATGGCTTCATATGGATTAATTACGAGCTGGAAACGTCTCTGTGAACTTTGTGGATGTCTCAGGCAGCAGCGGATTTATCGCCGATCGTGCCAGGCCGCCGCGCGAACACCTCCGGCCGGCCTGGCTACACCTCCGGCCTGGCTAGCTCCAGAAGCTAACACGGGAGCTAACACGGGAGCCGGCCTTTTGAACACTGGTGACCAGGATCGCATCATATGGATTAATTACTAGCTGGAATCGCTCTGTGAGCTCTGTGGACGTCTCAGGCTGGAGCAGCGGCTGGAGCAGCGGCTGGAGCAGCGGCTGGAGCAGCAGCTGCAGATTGATCGCGCCGCCGCTCCAACACCAGCTCATGGCTTGGCTAGCAGAAGCTAGCCAGCTAGCTAACACAGGTCTGGAGCAGCTGCGGTGGCTTGCCGGCCCCCGCGCTGCTCGGCCCGAAAACAATCAACGCATGGCAACCTAAGATGTCGGCTTTGACCATCTCAAAGTAAGAAAATATATTTTTATTTATTCTGTAAATGTGAATAGCAATGTTTAACATTACAGTACACTACTGTACATGTACATGCTTAAATGTGTGCGCGCGCTCCGTTAGCATGATAAATTAAAAAAAAAAAAAAAATTTCACCCCCTAGCTACGGCAGAATCGAGCTGCGAACCGTTCTTATCTCCCTAACTCGTTTCGTAAATCGGGGGTCACCTGTAATTGACTCACACATTGGTTTTAAATATAATAATCCCAACTAATAGAGATTACTGCTGTTTCTTAGACATTTTTTACAGTCTGCTCCATCTTTTGAAAAGTATTGTCTCTTCCTCAGACAGAGAAACTGGGAGTGAAAAAAACCGAATTCCTTCAACCTTTATGTAAACCGATAAATCACATTGAGCCTCGAAGACTCATTTACAAGTGAGATCTGTTGGACAGACAATAAAATGGTGAAAAATGACACAAAAAAATTTCTAACACACTTTTGACCTCTGTTTTTTTTTTTTTTTTTCTTCTTTCCATCAAACTATTTTAATCTTAAATACAAACGCCTTCATAGAATCTCACCGAATTTGTACTTATTACATTTCCATATGTACGTAACGACAAATGTTCCATGTGTACGTAACGAGTCGACAAATGAACATTTGTGCAACATTCTCACCAATGACATTCAAGTTTGTCACAATTTAATCGTAAAATGTCCCAATTATATTTCAGTTAGGTTACAATTTATTTTATTTTTTTGTATTTTTTATTTTTGGTCTCTAGTTACAATTTGATTTCATGGATTGCCAAATTTGTCTCCCCGTTCCTCGACTCGCATGACTAATCTAGAAAACGGCCGTGGTGTAGTGGTAATGGCAGTCGTCCCCCGATCGGAAGGTCGGAGGTTCGAGTCCCGCATCCGCCCACCATGTGTCGTTGTGTCCCTGGGCAAGACACTTAACCCCGAGTTGCTCCCAGTAGGTCTGGATAGCGCCCTACAAGGCAGGCTACCACTAACGGTGTATGAATGTGTGTATGAATGGGTAGATGGCTCGTATTGTAAAGCGCTTTGGGGCTCCTCAGAGGGGGCTGGAAGGCGCTATATAAATAAGCTCCATTTACCATTTCTTTCGGCTTTTCCCTGCGTTAGGGGTCACCACAGCGATCTAGTCGCACGAAGATTTGGCAGTTGTTTTTACGCCGGATGCCCTTCCTGACACAACCACAGACCACCGAGCAACCACAGCCCTCTGTGTGGAGCAGAGAGCTGATATCTAGGGTTCCCGGGGGAGCAGATGGTGTGGGTTAAGGGCCTTGCTCAAGGGCCCAGAGTGGGGCAGATGAGGGTGGACCGCTTCACTTATCCCACCCACATCTTTGATGTTGTCGGTACCGGGGCTTGAACCGGTGATCTTCCGATCACAAGCGCACCTTCTTAACCTTCTTAACTTTTGACCTCTGTTTGAAAGTCAAAAATGTGGTAATGAAAAAAAATCTTGCACACAAACACATAATGACGCTGACATTACGCGCGGGGGGTGGGGGGCGACTCAAAAGCGGTGAGCAGCCAGCACGCAGAGGCACTGCAGAACTCCGGCAGAGCTCTGCGTACGGCCTGTACGCTGCTCTACGCGAGTATTCTGTGCGCACGCGTTCACTGGCACAGCTCTGCTTTCGTTCTCTCATTAAATGCTCGCGTTTTCGCTCCAAATTCTTGTTGTAATTTGAGCAGCTGCGCGCAGAGCGTGTACCTACAGGACAAACTGAGGTCGCTAATTGGTCATTTGCTGACACGCCTACTGAAATGATTGACAGGTCGACTGGGAGACAACAAAAAAAAGACATGAGCTGGCTGGCTGCAGCCGCTGCAGTGTTTCTAAACTTTTTATGTTACAATCTGTTACAATCTAAAGGGAACTGATGTATTCGTAAAGACACAATACAGAACCAGCTTGAAGGGACGGTCTACCTCAGTCCAGGGAGTTGGATTGTGGAATGACTTTTTCATTCATTCATTCATTCAACCTTTATTTATACAGGCTATCCTCGTTGAGCCACGGGGACTCATTTACAAGAGGGACCTGTTTCACTCACACCTAGACTTAGAGTGTGATATAAAAAAAGCAATGTCAATGTTTGTGTTTAAAAAAATGTTAAAAAAGTGAATTGCTGAAGAAATACGTATGAAGTAGATCAATGTGTAATATCTCGAAATTTGAAAATTGAGATGTGTTATTCCTTTTTTTCATTATTACTTAAATATAATTATTGTTTGAAAGGATTTTTTATTTTGAAAAGGGGCAGACATAATAAGATATTTTCTTCTTCTGCCGCCTTTCATTTTATACATGTATTTGCTTTTTTATACAAGAAACGTGTTTGTTGTGTGTTCTTTTTTATAAAATGAATAAAAATAAAAAAAAGTTCTAAAAAATAAAAATAAAAACAGGGAGCCCTGGTCCTGCAGCCCACAGCCTACCAGGAAATATTTAGAACGTCGTGCAGCCAGGTAGGACATGAGTTATTATTCGCTCGTGACAAATTAATTCATTTCAGTCATGGAGTGAACGGAGGAGGAAGCGATTACTTGACTTTTGGCAAAAAAACAAAAGAAAAGTCCAGATAAGCGATGAAAAAGGGGATTTTAATTCATTTGTGTAACATACAAAACAGTCCGGCGCCGGGGAAGTTTATTGTGAGACAACGCGCACAATAATTACGCAGTCGTAAAATTTGAGCTTTGCGCGTTCGTGCCCTGCGGGGCTACGCTTGTGCCTCGGCGTACGTACGGCGCAGTGCGGCATACTGCCTGTACGCTGAGCTCTGCCGGGGGCTTAAGATAAAATCACTCAGTTCATATACAGTACCGTATTTTCCGATGTATAGGTCGCACCTTTTTATGGTTTTTTCAAGGCCTGCGACCTATACACCAGTGCAACCTATTTATGGATTTTCTTCCATATTTTTAGACCAATTTTTGGGTCACTTATGACCCTTTTTCACTTTTGCAGAAAATGGTGCAGTACCACTTTCGGCCGCTAGGGGGCAGTGCAGTACCACTTCCAGAGGAGTACACCGACCCAAGAAGAAGAAGAAGACCGTTTCCAGCTCATGTGTCCGAAAAAAAGCTCCTCTGCTCGGACTGACTCTGTCGACCTCCTGGTCTGGATGTAACTTCTGTTAGCTCTGTTTGTTTGCTGTTTGTTAGCAAGATAAGTCAAGAACCACTCAGCGGATTTTTCTGAAACTTACAGAATGGAATCACAGTATGGACGTTTACAAGTGAGTACCGTAGCTTTATTAGATGTTTGAGATAAAAAATTAAAAAAAAACGATCTTTTTGTAGCATTTAGCTGCTGGTGTTAGCTTCTGTTTACATTATAAATAGCTTCGAAACCACTCGGTATATATTTATTTCTACTTACAGAGTAATTATAAGGCTCCAATGTACTTAACTATGTCCTGGAGAAAACATTTGAGATGAGATTCCATTTTTTATTCGTGTTTTCAGAGACGGACTTGTCTCGTGTTGGCTTCTGTTAGCTTCTGTTTATGTTATAAATAGCTTTGAAACAAATCGGTGTATATTTATTTCTGCTTACAGAGTAATTATAAGGCTCCATTGTACTTAACTATGTCCTAGAGAAAACATTTGAGATGAGATTCGATTTTTTTATTCGTGTTTTCAGAGGCAGACTCGTCTCGTGTTGGCTTCTGTTAGCTTCGGTTTATGTTATAAATAGCTTCGAAACAAATCGGTGTATATTTATTTCTGCTTACAGAGTAATTATAAGGCTCCAATGTACTTAACTATGTCCTGGAGAAAACATTTGAGATGAGATTCGATTTTTTATTCGTGTTTTCAGAGACTGACTCGTCTCGTGTTTAGCTTCTGTTAGCTTCTGGCAGACATTAGCAACAGAGCTAAACACTCAGTCCATATTGTCGGGTTGACTCAGCGGTCACGCGGCGCGTCAGCGGTGAATGACGCGTTACGTCGGCGGTGACGTAGGTGCGACCTATACTCCGGTGCGACCTATTTATGGATTTTTCCAATTTTTTGGCAATAATTGGACACTGCGACCTATACAACGGTGCGACCTTTACAACGGAAAATACGGTAGTTCCCTCTGGAGAGACCTGTGTCAAGGCCAGTCGGGAAGCCGAATTTCAGATAAACACGATTGTTTTGGGAACAGGCAGAACTTTAATGACATCTATCAGTCTGTGTCGGTCCACTCACTTCCGAAATGTCCAAAGTAAAATGACCATACCAATGGAACGTGCCTGAGAAAATCCCCGAGATCTAATCCATTCAGCCAAAAGTCTTGGTTCTCGAGACATGAACCAAGCCATCATGTAAGGCAGGCAGCCTGACCAGGTCCAGATTAGCTGCAGACGACTTCCTTGTTTGTTGATAGACCAGGAACCAGCCGAATCCAAAAAGCAGGAACCAGTTATCATGAATCAAATAAAATATGTGTCCTTGTTATGAACCTGAGGGGGTTCAGAGGTTTTTTTTAAACATCATTGTTATGTTTAGGTTGGCTGCAGTCTGCTAAAGAAAGCACCAGCAGCCTATAGCTGCACTTTTTTTCTCTCAGCCTAATCAGGCTTGATTAACTCAGCCTAAACACCTGTTGAGTCTCAGCCTTTTAAATAGTCTGAGCTGAGACCTGAACACTGTGGAGCCTTACTGAGAGCTAATGTGAGGTTGAGATTGCCAGCTGAGGTTGGTGGACGCAAGCAAGGGTGCTTGTTGGAACAACTTGTGATCCTGTTGCAGGTAAATCAAGATTTGATTAAGGTAGCTGTATTGCGGCCTATGTGTGTTCCAGAGTGTTCTCCACCCACTCTGATCACTGAGTGTTGAGCTCTCATGCTAGTTTGTGTGAGCTAAAGTTCTTGAGGTTTGGGGCTGTTTAAACAGCTCATGTAGAGCAAGGATGCTCTTATCACAGCTCTAGTGTTTGCTAGAGTTGTGTGTGTGGTGAAAGCTTGATACAACAGGGTTTGTTAATCAAGTAGAGGCTGGTGTGGAAAGACACCAGATGTCAGCTAAGGTTCACTAGAACTGCTGAAGATACACTTACAGGCAACTGAGTGTTGATTGACAGCTGTAAAGCTGTAGGATGTGCAAACATTGAGGAGAGCTCCACCTTCTCATTTTGTTTGTGAGTTTGCTCCAGGGGGAGTATAGTTGAGTTGCTTTAAGCTCTTAGAGTGACTCTGGCTACCAAAAGCAGAGTTCTATGTGGGTTAAGGCACCTTAAGTGTTGACTGCTACTTTGGCTTAAACTAAGGAAGTGTGGGCCTGTGCCACTGAGGCCTGTTTGAGTTAAACTTTAGGAGACACTGAGGGTAGTGTTTGGGCAACCGTCCAAGAGGAGGACAGCTGGGGTTAACCGTTACCTTTTTTCTCTTTTTCATTTTATTTTGTACTTTTGACTGTGTGGGTGTGGGTAGTCCAGTTTTCGTGTTTTGTTTGTTTAGTGGACTTTTGGTAAGGTAGATTGTCACTTGGGGAGACACGACGGTCCTGTACAGGATTGGGTCTGCTTGGGTGGCGTTTTCTTGTTTTTGGCCACACTCACCGGTCCATCTTTCTGTTGAACTTTCTTTTATTTATTTTCCTTTGGATGCTGATCCAGGAGAGGATGCTCCAGTCCCAGTGGGAGAAGCCTGGGAGGACCCTGACCGCCTGGAGGCTCTTAGTTTTAGTTTAATAAAAAAAATTTAATTCTTTTTCTGTGTCAGTGTCCACTTTGTATGTTTTGGCCTTTACCGGTCGTAACAGTCCTTAAGATCCACAGATGACAGCATGCTGTCATCTGTGGATGCAGAGATAGACACATCATCACGTCTTCCAAGTCAATGAGATATCCAGCTGTGTGCATACCAACAGGGCAAATTGGCTCATCTACAGCCTGTCTTCTTTTTAAATAAATGTTATCAGTTGTGTTGAGGGACCAACTGACCAAATTGAAGTCCATAGTTATGATTTGAAAGATTTTGTAGACGAGAGGCTCTCAGACAGTTTCACAGACAAAACAGAGCAAAAACAAAGCAGAGACCGAGAGGAGACCTCTGCCCTTGAGAAGAGCAAGTATTGAAGGGAATGAAAAGGTGGAAACACATTCAGAGATCTATTCTAAGTTGCTGCTGTTACTTGACTTTCTGGCTGATGTCAAGGAGTGGATGTTCCACAATCTCCTTAAACTAAATTTGGACAAAACTGGGATTATTCAGAACGAAGAAAAGCTTGAATGACTTCGCTCTGTCCTTTTCTGTTATGCCGATTTGCATTCTCCTCTTTCTCCTTCACTCTGCCCATCTCTTAATCTCCTTTTTTCCTCAACTTCCCTCATCTCTGTTTTTGTCTTTTATCAGAAAGACGAAGCAGTGGTTGCTCAGTATAGGACAGAATCACCTTGAGACAAACAGCAGAGACTTGTCTCCTTGATGTTCTTCTTCAGGGTGAATATGAAGTGCACATAAAGGACATGCATATTGACATACTGTAACATGAGTCATGTGAAAAGGATTCTTACTGACTTACAGCAAAACTGGGCTCTGAAAAAAAAGAAATAAAAAGAGGCAAAATACATACATATGGTTGTGCTAAAACAGTGTACAGTTACTAACAAGTTACAGTAATCAGAGTACTGTATATACATTGGAATATTTAATACTTTTATTTTCGAAGACACTTTCTTCCTTTCAGTGTTGCAGGATTCTGGTAACATAATATCAAGTCTATAAATACTTTCAACCTGATGCTTCAGCTGCAGTCTCAAATAATAAAATACAGAATGGCTGTTGTTACTTTTTTATATATCATTGTAGCTGAACATTTACCTGTCATTTTAGCAAAAATGTTCAAACTTTAAATTAGGGTGTTTGTATTTTTTATTGGAACATGAACCTAGATTTGTCCAGAGCACTTTAGACAGATGCCTCTCAGCAAACAGGTTCTCGGTTAAAATCCCGGTTTGGGGGCTTTTCTGGGCGGAGTTTCTATGTTCAGTCCGTGCATGCGAGGGTTTTCTCTGGGTACTCTCCAGTTTCCTCCCACAGATCAAGAACATGCATGTTAGGCTGATTGGTAACTCTAAATTGTCCCTAGGTGCGAGTGAGAAAGTGAATGTTTTTTTGTCTTGTTTGTCTTAAACAACATTAAAATCTGGTTAAAACAAAATTTTCTGAATTTAAATGAAAATAAAACAGAAGTCATCAGCTTTGGTAATTGTAATACCCTTAATGTTCTTGGCCTCTTGGCTTCACACAGCCGAACTCCAATGTCAGGAATCTGGGTGTTATTTTTGACTTAAACAGATAAATGCAGATGTGAAATCCAGTTTCTTCCAACTAAGAATCATTGCCAAGATGAAGTCTTGTTTCCCTTTTAGAGACCTTGAAAAGGTGATTCACACTTTTATTACCTCTCATTTGGACTACTGTACTGTAATTCATTGTATGTTGGTTTAGACAAATCATCTTTGCATCATGTACAATCTGTCCAGAACGAAGCAGCTCGTCTTTCAACAGCAACTGAACATAACCCCTGTCCCGGCTTCTCTCCACTGGCTTCCTGTCCACTTCAGGATTGATTTTACGATTTTATTGCTTGTTTTTAAAGTCTTAAAAGGTCTGGCCCCGTCTTATTTGTGATTTGATTAACATCTCCGGTCTACCAACCAGTTCCTCTTAGATGTCTCCAGATCCAAACTGAAATCCAGAGGTGATCTGGCTTTTGCGGTTACTGCTCCAAAATTGTGCAACAGTTTACCAATTGACATTGACATTGTCTCTATGTGTCCCTGTGATGGACTTGTGACCTGTCCAGGGTGTACACTGCCTCTCACCACAGTGATTGCTGGACATGGGCACTGGCAACCCCAGTGACCCAAAATGAAAAAATCGGGGTGAGCGCAGGGACGCGAGGGAGGGTTTCCATGGGTCCTCCCCCTGAAAATTTGGAATAAAAGAGATGCCATTTCATGCATTTTGGTGTATTTTAACAGGTGGTTAAACATCTGTAAACTTTATTAAATTAATTAAAAACAGGTCTCTGTCAAGTTATCATCTTAAACTGTGCAGCTTCCCCACTTGAGAAAGGATGGATAAATTCATGCAAACTTGATTTAACAGGGTCTTACTCAAAGGACCAAACAATTTTCTTCTTTTGACCGCCATTTATTTATTAGTGTCAAGAAATGCTCCTATTTGGTCCAGAAGCAGGTAAAAAACCTTTAAACAAACCCAAAGTAACATACAATCACTTCTAAATAAAAGTTTACATAAAGTATTTTCACTCAATACACAGAAAATAAATTATATAAATAATATTGAGCAACCCATCGTGAATTAAACCCACAAAGTAGTCAAAATTAAATGAACCAGTAACTACTTAAACTCTCTTTAAAGTGTTTAAAGTGCATCTTTAAAGTGCATTTCAAGTGCATTTCAAGTTAATTTTCCTTCTATATAAATGCATATATCTTGTAAATAAGCCCTCAAGGCTCAATGAGACTAACAGCCTGTATAAATAAAGGTTGAATTGAAATTACTGTTTTAGAGAGCAACAACAATAAACAAACCTGTGTGTGAATGCAGCGTTATTCTGTCGAGCGTCCTATACCCCCAAAAAACAAACGGTTCAACCCGAACTCTGCTAAATTCAGCCTGCGCATTATTCTGTTCCAGTCTCAATTATTGCCTTTCAGGTTCTTATCCTCTGTCGTCCAGCTTAGGACAGTCCATCCATTTATTTTAGATAATAAACTGGACTGTCTTTTTGACATTTTGATCGCTGTTATTTTTGACAAATTAGTGCCGTTGTTTTGGTACGTGATGTGAATACACCACACGTCAAACATTTTACTAGTATTTTTATTTTTTTAACTATGTTGTACTTATGATGTAGCTTAGTGCGTTTGTGTATTACAGTTAGAAAAATTAAGTAGAGTTATTCATTTTGTGACGTAGTTTGTGTATTACAGTTAGAAAAATTAAGTAGAATTATTCATTTTGTGATCTAGTTTGTGTATTACAGTTAAAAAATTAAGTAGAATTATTCATTTTGTGATGTAGTTTGTGTATTAGTTAGGAAAATTAAGTAGAATTATTCATTTTGTGATGTAGTTTGTGTATTACAGTTAGGAAAATTAAGTAGAATTATTCATTTTGTGATCTAGTTTGTGTATTATCCATCCATCCATCCATTTTCGTCCGCTTATCCGGGGTCGGGTCGCGGGGGTAGCAGCCTAAGTAGGGAGGCCCAGACTTCCCTCTCCCCAGCCACATGGAGCAGCTCCTCTGGGGGAATCCCAAGGCGTTCCCAGGCCAGCCGAGAAACATAGTCCCTCCAGCGCGTCCTGGGTCTTCCTCTGGGTCTCCTCCCGGTGGGACATGCCCGGAACACCTCACCAGGGAGGCGTCCAGGAGGCATCCTAACCAGATGCCCGAGCCACCTCAACTGGCTCCTCTCGATGTGGAGAAGCAGCGGCTCTACTCCGAGTCCCTCCCGGATGACTGAGCTTCTCACCCTATCTCTAAGGGAGAGTCCAGACACCCTGCGGAGAAAACTCATTTCAGCCGCTTGTATCCGAGATCTCGTTCTTTCGGTCACAACCCAAAGCTCATGACCATAGATGAGGGTGGGAACGTAGATCGATCGGTAAATTGAGAGCTTTGCCTTTTGACTCAGCTCTCTCTTCACCACGACAGACCGGTACAGCGCCCGCTTCACTGCGGATGCTGCACCTATCCGCCTATCGATCTCACGCTCCAGTTTTCCCTCATTCGTGAACAAGACCCCGAGATACTTAAACTCCTCCACTTGGGGCAGGACCTCCTCCCCGTATTACAGTTAGGAAAATTAAGTAGAATTATTCATTTTGTGATGTAGTTTGTGTATTACAGTTAGAAAAATTAAGTAGAATTATTCATTCTGTGATGTAGTTTGAAGGTTATCATTGGTTGAACAAATTGTGAAATAAGGGGCAGATATAATAAGATTTCATCTTCTTTCTGCTCCCTTCATTTTATCCTACTTGTATTCTTGTATCTGATGAAACTGTCTTGTATTGTTCTTTTAAAATGAATGAATAAACATCAAATCAAATTGTTTTGAGATAATTTTTGCTATTTTTTTTAAATAGACTGGCGGAAATGGGCTTTTATACTTTTGATTTGGAAGACCTTTGTAATGTTATCTGGTTGAAATAAAGTTTGTTAAAAAAAAAATAAAAAATAAAATTAAAATAAGAAAATGATGGATGGATGGATTTTTTTTTGCTTCTCACCCAAGTCAACACCACCATCTAGTGGCTAAATATAAAAAAAACAGCTTAATTTTAACTGGGCGGAACCATTGACCATATGGGCGGAACCATATACAATATCTATGGGCGGAACGCTTTTCGGAATGGACCCTCCCTCACTGAAGGTTGTGACGTAAGCGTCCAAGGGTAGCAACAGTTGCTTCGAGACCCTGTGGCGCTAGTGACTGTAGCCGTGGAGACAGTTACTTACCAACGGGCGCAACACTCAGCAACAGCAGCTGCAGCATCTGGAAGTCACCGGGCGAGTGGGAGAGAGGGCTGAACTTTTTGTGAAAACAAAGGTGAATATATATATATTTTTTAACAAGAGTTGAAAACTGCTTTAATCTCGATTTAGAGGGTCAAACGCGTCTTCACTACACAAACTTCTCAGGGTGGCTTTTCGTTTCTCGCTCAACTGACAACGTTCACGTCTCACTTTCTGCCACAGTTCGCTGAAAGCGTTGTCGTCGCTACAGCAGCTCGGAAGCGTCACTTTACACTTGTTGCTGCGCTGGTTTTAGCCATTGTCGAGACGCGAACCCACTTCCACAACACGGGCTTCCCGGTTGAGGGGGGCAGCTAATGCTAATTCGGCAGCGGCCATGAGCGGAAAAGTCCGCTCGCGTCGCGTTCTCAGCCGCAGCTCAGTCTCGTTGGGGCTTTTACAACCTATTCGGAACCGTGTTCCAACAGGTGGGAGTGCAGTTATTATCACCCTTGGTTCTGTTGGTCCAAACGGTACCAACGTCCGCTGCGTGCTACGTAAAGACCCGTCACGACGTTTCATAGCGCGTGAGCTTTTTGTTGGAGTTTTAAATCACACATCTACAGTCTGACTGTCAACTTTAACTTGTTCTACCGGTTCTGGTTCCGAAACTAAGCTGCACCAAACGGTTTCAGTGTTTCTCAGTCAAAATGAAGAAATATAATCAGATTGAGAAATGTCAGATATCAGGAAACAGGCAGGTAAACTGTAGGAAATGTTTCTCAATAACTTCAATAACAAGGTGTGGTGCTACTGGATGCAATGTCATATTTCTCTGTCTTGTTTTTAACAAATCCAAATGTTATTTTAGAACTTAAGCTACTTTACCACATTACCACACAACACAAAGATTTTTGAAACTGGACATCATCAAACGGGTTATACACTCAACACACGGTCATGTGCTCATTCAATTTACACTACTTCTCATATTTGCACTAATGTTTGTATTGCATTACTACTGTTTACATCTACATTTACACTACTGCTGATATACAGTATATATATTCTTTTTACTAGCTTTATTGCATATGCCACTTTACTTCTATACCAATATCAAAGACCTCATACATATACAGTACTGTGTACATAAACTTCATATGCTGCTTAGTCACTTTATTACAAATGTCAATGTCAGAACCTTCATTTTACTTTATAGATACTGTATACTTTTTATACTACTATGCTAAACTCAGGACAGTATTACACTTTTATTATTACACTTTTATTATTTCATTTTATGCTTATGTTTATTAAATGTTTTAATGTTTAAATGGTTATTGTTGCACCAGGGGTCTGAGAGAAATGAAATTTCAATGTATGTCCTGTACATATCGCAGTTTTGGCAATAAAGTTGACTTTGACTTTTGACTTTTTATACTCTAGTAGTAGTAGTATCAGTGATGGCTTCTCTTACGCTCGTGATGTAGCCACTTCTGATAATGTTAAATGTATTGAGTAAACCCAAAAGCTAATCGTCAGCAGGCAGGTTGTTCACAGTTTACAGCTTTGTTGTTAAAGTGTTTGGATTTAAGTTTGCTGCTTTATCCCTTTTGCAGAGCTAGACTAATTTGTATCTTTGCCACAACTCTAAAGTAAAACATTGACATTTTAACTGATCATTTTAGAGTGATTTAAGAGCACATTGCGTACCTCTTTTTGTCCCAGGAGATACATTATTTCTAACAAAGCACCTTCTCGGAGACATTTGTCAGGTGGGTGCTTGGCCTTTTGCATTGTTTGTTATTGACGCAAAAGGAAATTTATTGCAGCCTGCATGTGCCTTCAACTTATAACATGTTTAACATTTGCATTTATGTCTTATATTTATTTATCTTATGCAAGATGGGAGTTGTATTATTAATTAGCTGTAGGGTCTGAGGTGTTCTAATACTAAAACGTTCAAATGTAGGTCTTAAATGTGCTATTTCGACTTAAACGCTTAATTAAAAACTCATTTTAGAGCAAAAGTTCCTAAAGTTGGGATAATGAAACACCATGAGGGGTCTTAGTGTCAAAAATCAAATTACCTTTAGACATGACTGCCAACAGCGTGTTTAGCCTTAACTCGTATAAAAGTAAATCATAATGCAAATAAATGCATAAAAATATATAATGTTTATCAGCAATACAGTTGGGTTCACAAGTCTATGCAGTTTTTATTTATTTGGTCAAAAGCTGAAAAAGTTTGGGGAAAATAAACTTTTACAAGTCCAAAATTCCAAAAAGCGTTGATTCAGTTGAAGCCGTGCAATCTTCACCCGTTTCTGCTCCCATTTAAAGTCTAACCACGTTATGTTCACATGGAAACCAGTTATACAAATACAGTACACATAAGTCATGGAACGAAAGGGGTTAGAAAGGTCCAGGTAGCGAACTGCTATTCTTTTTAAAGTTTTTTTTATTTTTTTTATCTGATTATTATCTTTAATAGTTCATATCTGCATGGCAGAACAAAAAAAATAATGAAATGGAAAAGAACAAAACTGAGAATGATGGTTTAAAATGGGAGATAAATGTATTCTTTTATCAATATTTTATTTTCCGTTGTGGAAAACTTGCCTTTTATTAGTTCAAAGGGACCTTTATTAAAACTGAGAATGATGGTTTAAAATGGGAGATAAATGTATTCTTTTATCAATATTTTATTTTCCGTTGTGGAAAACTTGCCTTTTATTAGTGTCTAGATTCAAAGGGACCTTTATTAACTTTGTTAGCTTTACTGGCACATCAAATTTTATTTCTTCAAGTCTCCATAGTTCAGTTTCTATAAAAGCTTTATTATTATTATTATTATTGTAAACACCTGTTGAGTGTTTAATGTTGTTCAACTTTCAGTTGGACAACTGCAGTGATTTCTGGGGCAATGGGGGGATCTGACACAGCCTTTGGTCACATGCTTGTGTGTGAGTTTAAACATGTATGTGTGTGTTATGACCATGTGGGTGTGTTTTGCTCGTGCTGAATTTAGCTATCTTCATGTTGGCCCGGGAGGAAATCCATCCATCCAGTGTCCCAATATAGACACGAGCCTGACGACTGTCATCTGTGTTGGTGCTGCTACAGTTTACAGGCAGTCACGTGCAGAGTTGCATTCACTCTGTTCAGCTTTTGATTGTCATCTGATAATAAGGTAGTTTAACACTTTATTACAAAACTCAAGTCAAATATAAATCAGGAAATCACAAATCAAAACAGAAGAGATAAAACCGAAAACTCCTCCTGGGACTTCTTTGTGGAAATGGTGTCAGTTGAACACATGAAATGTTGCATTAGTTAATTTATTTCATTTTTAGTTAATGAGCCATTATGCTTTCAAAATACAACTGTTGCAATCAGTTGTTTTAACTACAGAGGTTTTTGGAAACCACTGTAGGCTTCCGCTGCCAGGATACAAACAAACAACTCTTCTCATATGAAGATGCTGCCACTGATTCATCCTCGTGTGTTAGCAAGCTGAAACTTGTAAAATGAAATGCTTCTCGGTCTGCTGCCTCCGTCTGATGTGTCATCAGCAACATTCCTTACATTACACCTGTTTGTATCATAGCTACACGACTGGTAATTAAATTTCCTGCCACAAACGGGACATTTGCATTACAATGACTTCCCCCACCCCTCGTATTCAGGCAAAGGGTAGGACCAGACCCCCATTTGCTCCCCACTTTTCTTTTGTAGAGTTAAGCTGGAAAAGAGATAGTTATTTAGCAACAAAGAAGAGCTCTGTTGGTGTAAATTTACCTTAAGTAATGTTGGATTTTATATCTTGTTATACCTTTCTATATCTTTTGACAAGCTTTGAAACGTCACTGATCGATGTGAAATTATGCATTTTTATACAAGGTGTGTGCGTGTCTTAATTGAAGGGTTTGAACTATATTTACAGGCCTGTATTCATTTTAAAGTGTTTACTAGTTACTTTATATTGATATTGATTGATATAATTGATATAATTACTAAGTATATTACATGTATACTTTATACTTAAAACAGTTTGAGTAATTAGTCTTTCAGGTTCTCATAGTAATAGTTAAAGATCCACTGACGTGATTTTTCTACTATTCATCAAATTGCTCAAAATATATATATATTATCATTTAAATATGTTAGTTTTTGCAAACAAAATGATAAATCACTTTAATTTTGCTTTAAAAGTGATTTTGAACTTCAAGCTGTGTTTAATCATGGGAAATCCGTTTACACCCGAACGCACCATCTGTGATGTCATGTGCAGAGTTGAGGCAGAGCTCTTGGCTTGTCACGGTATGAGCAGCTCACATAAAAGTAAGTCTGATACGGCATCAGATCTAAATTAGATCCTGCTGTTTCTTGTTCCATCACCCAAACTATTTTCTGCTTCCCAAAATGAAGACAAATAGCTTAAATCTTCACCTAGATTGCTAAATTAGTCAGGTTTTAAAATGTCTGCTATTGAAGAGACTGGAGCCCTCTGCCTCTCACTCTGCACATTACATCACAGATGGTGCGTTCAGGTGTAAACGGATTTCCCATGATTAAACACGGCTTGAAGTTCAAAATCACTTTTAAAGCAAAATTAAAGTGATTTATCATTTTGTTTGCAAAAATTAACATATTTAAATGATAATATATATATATTTTGAGCAATTTGATGAATAGTAGAAAAATCACGTCAGTGGATCTTTAAGGATTAGACGCCCAATAATAGTGTGTTGACGCTTTTAATGTAGACAATGAGAGCCAAAGTGAAAGCTTGATATTATGTGGTCCTGTGTTAAAAAAAAAACATAATAAATTCTCCGTTATCAGTCAGAAGAATGCGCAGCTCCTAACACTTGGCAGTCTGCGGCCTTCGGAGTAACCATGGAGATAGGATCTGCTCCTGATTGGCTGGAACACAGTGTCACTTTGAACATCAAGAGGTTTTGAAACCCAATCACAAGTCTGTCCGCTCCTGGGGGTGGGGTGGGGTGGGGGGCATGACAAACCTAGTCACGCTGACGAACAGCGTTTGGTTGAACAAACATCAGGCTGATTGACCAGACAAGGTTCGCTCTGACTGTGTTCCTCAGACTGCATTCTGATTTCATGTAATGTCTGCATACTTTAACTTTGTGTTCAATTAAATCTTTTAAATTAAGGTGACGTGCTCCTGGAATTCTGTGCTCTGATCAATTTGAACATCGCAAACTCTTCAGTAATAACCAGATTTTAGATTACCGTATTTTCCGATCTATAAGTCGCAGTTTTTTGCCTAATTTGCATGCCCTGCGACTAATAGAGAGGTGAGACGTGTTTATGGATTTTCCCCCATATTTTTAGACCAATTTTTGGCTCAGATATGACCGTTTTTCATTTTGGCAAAAAATGGTGCAGTACCACTTTTGTCCGCTAGGGTACACCGACCGTTCCCACCTCATGTTTCCGAAGGCAGCCTCCACTGGTCGGACTGACTTTGTCGCTGCCCGGCCTCCTGCTCTGGAGGTAACTACTGTTAGCTGTGTTTGTTAGCAAGATAAGTCAAGAACCACAGGACAGATTTTTATCAAATTTATAGAAAGTAATCACTGTATGGACATTTACAACTGACTAGCTTCATGAGATGTTTAGAGCTAAAATTCGATCTTTTAGCATTGTTGTTTGTTAGCGGTTAGCTACCGTAAACGGCTACTATTTGTCTAAATAACTCATGAACTACTGGACAGATTTTCTTTAAACTTACAGAAAGTAATTTCTTGGTGGTCATTTACAAACTTTTAGCTGTATGAGATTTTTTAGCTAAAATTTGATTTATTTATCATTTATTTTCGCAGCGCGCGTGATGGTGTGGAAGAAGTCAAAGCGAAACAATTTAAATCCATCTGATTTGACCATTTCCTGAATTTATTAAGGAATGGTTAAGCTCAGGAACCCTTGTGCTATAATGTCAGTTAAGAAACATATTTTTTAAGCATTTATTTAGCTAAATTTAAAAGAAATAAAGCCGTCCATCCGCGCGTGTGCACATGGCGAAAATACTTTTTAAAATCCAGCTGATTTGACAATTGCGTTCATTTATTAAGGAAAAGTTCAGCTAAGACACATCTGCTATAATTTTCAGCAAACAAATAATTGTTTTTACCGTGTTAATCTTGTAAAGTCCTTCCGTGCGCGCTCGCTCCTGTGGCCGCCATTTTCAGCAGGGCATATGACGCATAATAGATGCGACTTAAATAGAGGTGCGACACGTTTATGGATTGTTCCAATTTATTGCCAATACCGGTAATTGGACAAAGCGACTTATAGAAAGGGGAGAATTTTCAGGCGGAAAATACGGTAATCCTTTTTTTAAAGTGTATTTTTTTCTGATGAGCACAGAATGAGACGTTAGTTTTAGACTTTTTTTGTTTTATTTGGCTCTGAATCACAACCTTTCAGTTTGAAAGGCTTGCTCAGTTTAATGTAAAGCGGTTACAGAGGAGACACAGCTCTGTTTTAATCTAAAAAAGCTAAGTCTGGTCCTCTGGACATTCAAAAAATAAAACAAAACAAAGCAAAAAAAATGTAGAAACGTTTCGTCTTTCGTCCGAAAGACTTCCTCAGTCTGAGTTGCTGTGTTCAGCTCAGTCTTATAAATAGCACCCTCCCACAGTGTTGCACAACCAGTTGGCTGATGACAGCCTGAAACCAGTTGCTCACATGATCAAGGAGGGCCATCAGCCTAACAATGGATCATTAGCACCCTGATGGTTGTTTGCTATTCACAGAGGGCTGAGTGATACTAGCTCTGTTTTAACTTTAAAACACTGCTTTTAGATTCTAGTGTTTGAAAACACATTTTCTAACTCCGTATTGATTCATAAATAATGTGTACAAGTTAAAAAAGTTTTAAAAAATCCTCAATTGTATTGCAATTTAACTTTGTGGCAGCTAGCTCAGGTTTCTAACAGCTTAAAATTATGTTTAAGCCATGAGAAAACCGCGCCTGTTAAACAGAATCAGACCTGTACAGTATTATATTTTTGAATTATTATGTTTGTTTAGGATTGCCGTTTTCATGAGAGAAATCTTCTTGCCTGTTCAAATTGAGCTGAAATATCTAGGTTTTATAGACAGTATCTGCGATGGTGATATAAAATATAACAGAAAAAATATTTTCTGAGTATGTCAGAGTTCCTTTTCAGCTCAGTCAACAGGTGTCAAATCTCATATCTGGAGTTTGGCTGCAACTTGGGCACAATTCCAGTGTGTAGGAAAAATATTGTTAGTTTAAGCTACAGTCTTGACTACGATTTTAATGAAGTTATTTAATAACACACAGCTACAGTTTATTCAAGGATTCAACGTTCTTTAGTTGTCGTACGTAGACCTGTCGCAATAAACAATAAATCAATGAATCACATGATAAATGAAAATGATCAAAATTTTCATTTATCGGCTTTATCGTTTCTTCGTGTCTATCCCTCTTTCTACTGAAGATATTGGATGACAAAAGGCTCAACTCCGGTGCTCTTCAATGACCCCTCCCTTTCTCTTTTCTCTGTAAAATTCCTTCTAATCATCCAAAATCACGTTTTTGGATCGTTAAAAGCAGCTAAACTGAGAAGCTAAGCTACGAGCTAAGCTAACTGGTCGACCTCGGGAAAAACCCTCCGTCTTGTCGAAGCTCCAAAATTCACGGTCGAAACCCGTGCCTTTGTGTAAAAAGTTGTTTTTCTCTAAAAAGAAGCTGAGAACTTGTTAACTGATTGTTTTATTAAAAGCTTTGTGTGAAAAATGCTTTGCTAAAGAGCTTAAGCCACACCGAGCGTCCACCATTTTGAGAACCGAAGAGACAGCCCATGTCATGTCAAGGGGCCTCCCTCCTATTTTTCTTAAAGAGACACGTTGCTCGCTCCCTCACTATCCATCCTTCAGTTCAAACAGTCTTATATTGCTATTCAGTGGTCAAAAAAGGTACTACACACAAAATTAACCAACATTTCTTCTTAAATTTGACATTACTAATTATTGTCAATTTTCAAACAACATTATCGTTTATCGCAATAATACAGTATCTGAGACAATCACCTAGCCTGGCCCTTGCCTTCCTGCACAGCTACGCTCAATTCTCATTTCCCTTCACTGCTCAGTCTGGGACTTCTCCCATAGACAACGATTTCTCCGGCTGATTTTTGACCGGACCAATCAGAGAACAGAAGGGGCGGAGTTTTTGGCCCCTAACCCACGCCCCCACCTGTCCCAGCGCAGCCAGCGAGCATTCGCATGTTCTCATTCAAAGCGATGCAAAGCGATGCAGGACTGTTTTATATGTGACACAAATGTATTAATTTCCCCTTCTTAATCCCTTATCTGGAGTTTTCTTTTGTTTTTTTGGCCAAAAGTCAAGTGATCGCTCCCTCCTCCCCTCCTCCTCCTCCTCCTCCTCCTCCTCTCCCTCCGCTGATGAGGAAATGCCTCAGGTTGTCACGAGAGAATTAAACTCGGGTTTTACGTTGCTGCCCGAGTCCCATCAGATTTTCTGGTCTTCTGGTGTGCTGGACCAGCGATCCATGGTTTTATTTTATTTTTTTAGAACGTTTTATTAACATATAAACACAGAATATGCAGCGGCAGGCTGCAGCGAGAGAAAATGCTGCAGGAGGCGGAGCAGATGTCAAGTTCAACAGACCACGGGGGAGCAGCCATATATGGCTCTGAGGGGGAGGGAGCAGAATGCTTTTCCCTGTTCAAATTTTTTCTAAGATCCAATGGTTTTGTTCCTCAGCAGAGGCCACGCCTCCAGCAAGAATCGGTTCTCTATGGAGAAAGTCCAGACCCTAGTACGAAGCAAAGTGAAGGACAAGGGTCTGGTTTTAACCAGGCTAACAATCACCCAGTAAAATTTGTTATTGTGACAGGCCTAGTCTTACACACCACATGTGGTACATGTGGTGGAAGGAAATTGCGTACACAGGGTCCCAGTTACATCCAACAAAAGTATTAAAATGTAAAAGAAAAACAGTAATAAGATCTAAGATAAGAACTAAGAAAAACGTTAACTAAAAATACACTAAGCACTAGTAGCATAAAAAACAATACGCCGAACGGCAGCACGAACATGAGTCAGCAGATGAGTACAAATGAACGCAGCAACATGAAATAGATCAGCAGCAGCATGATGTGATTTTATGACAACTATATATGACAACTATGTCAGCAGTGTTTGTGTAGAAACAATTCCTCCTTAAATCTGGTTCTGACGGCAGTTTGTCAGTATTCAAACACAAACGACGGATCTGTCCCAGATTTAAAGCACCGATGAGTCATTGTCAGGTCGTGCCAAGTGGTGTCTTTGAAAGCATTCTGTATACCTACTGTACATTATGACTCTGGGTCACAGGAATGCTTGATAACAACGGCTTGCTCCTTAACTGCAATATGACGCTTATCTCAGTTTTATAACTCAAGAATAAGTCAGCAAGCAGCCGTCATCTTTGTAGGATGTTTCAAATAGAAATAAAAGTTAGTCCACATGTTGAACACACAACTCAAATTCATTTTTTAACATTTATGCACTACAACTTGTTTACACAAAGATTTTCTTATTATGCTCTTAAATAAAATCATAAAGTTCTTTAAAATTATTTCACAGTTTATTCTTAATTAGCCAACATTGTTAAATGTAATTCTTTGTGTGTCGTTAATGTGTCTTTAAAGTGTGTGTGACATCATCTTCCTTATTTTCATGAAATAATAGAAGATATATATCTTGTATCATTCAACTATGTTCGTTTTTGCAAACAAAATGATAAATTAATGAAAATTCCTTTCAAAGTGAGATTAAAATTAAAATCAGTGTTTCTTCTTGGAATATCCGACTACATGCGATTGCACCATCTGTGACGTAGGAGGATGAACCTCGAGTCTGTGTGTGCCATGATAACGCATCAATTCTCTGCCAGATCGCCTTTTTTTGTATAATGCCGTTACGTTGTGTCACATTTGGGTGTTCTAATATCATCAGTGAACAAGTGAGCCTTTTCACTTTCCCAAAAGATGAAATACTTCATCAAGTATGGAATAAATAAGGCTGCCCCCGCTCTCGGAGCGCACTCGCTTCCTGAACAGGTAAGACAAAAAAAATACGGGTGCGTACCTAAATTAGAACCTGCTGTTTCTGCTCATCTAACTTCCTGCTTCCCAAACTGAAGACAAATTGCTCAAATCTTAACTTAGATTGATAATTTCGTCGTTTTATTTATTGTCCGCCATGAATATTTAATTTTCTAAAGACGTTCATCCTCCTACGTCACAGATGGTGCATTCGCGTGTCTGATATTCCAAGAAGAAACACTGATTTTAATCTCAGTTTGAAAGGAATTTTCATTAATTTATCATTTTGTTTGCAAAAACGAACATAGTTGAATGATACAAGATATATATCTTCTATCATTTCATGAAAAGAAGGAAGATGATGTCACAGACACTTTAAAGACATTAGAGGACAGTTGTGATGCCCACATATCAGTTTAGTGGAATTACCCTTTTTTGCCTCTGATTTTCTCTGTATTTTGTAAATTGAACTCCCCAAAACAGCTCTTCAATCTCAAAACGTGAAATGATAAAGCTGGAGGTGTGCATGTATGTTTGGGGGGAGGGAGGGGGGCGGTGGAAATTTGGAAAGGGTTATATGAGGTATGGCGTTGGGGGAGGAGGTGGTCAGTGTAAAGATTAGGCGAACACACGATCTCCATGGCAACAGTTTGATCTTTCTCTCGCAGCGCACACGGTGACGGAGTGGACAGGTTGTGCTGATGACCAGAGGTGGGGAGGAGTATTCTTGGATCAGAGGCAGTGGTGTAGCTGCTTCAACCCCCCAGCCCTGCCATCTGCAGACCCTAAGAGCTGCTTTGATTGGATTAGCCATGAATTAATGAGACAGGCTTGAAGAACAGCTTCTGTTGTTGTGGAAATCTCTCATCATATCTTAATTTGCTTTTTGTGTGAACGTGTGGCTGCATGATCCTATATAACTTCTTTCTGTAAAATGAAAACCGAAAGTGGCATAAAAGTCATTTAAAATATTAACTTAGTAAATAAGGACAAATTCTAACTAGACATGTTGCTTTTTGATAAAAATGTGAACTATAAACAGGATTATACCTGTTCAGTGTGGAACATTTACTCTGAGTTTGTTTAACGGCAATAAGCATCACCTTTATTTACATTTTATTTTGTCCTCCACGGAGCGGGAAAAACGGTTTCTCTGCTCTCGTCTGCCCAGGTTACTTTGAAAAGATTCAACTTTGTGTTGGAAGTTTTGTTTTTGAATGTCACGAGTATAAAAAGGCCTTAAAAACAGATGTTGTCTCTGTGATGACTTGAGCATACTTCCTTTCTTTGAACAACAAGTACTTACAAAAACACAGTCATTTTTCTAGTCAGTTTAGTTACAGCCTGTAAGAAGTCTGTAATTTTTTTCATGGCTTCAAGACAAAAATAACTCTGTTGCCTGCACCCCCCCCCTCCACTCCACCCCTCCATGTCTGAAATTATTAGCTTACATCGTATTTATTGTTGTAAGTTTCTACTTAGCGTGTGATAGAGGAATCAGGTGGGGGGATGGCATTGTTTGGTTTGGGAAGTATTCTGTTGGTTGCATAGCAACAGGCTCCTGGAAACAGGAGTGGACGGTGTTGCCACTAGCAACCGTTGTTGCTCTGCAAACAATGTGGGCCAGTGCAAACACGAGCCAAGACTGTGTGTTCCTGCTTTAAATTGAACATCTGTATGTGTTTTTCTCTGATTAAGACCCGTTTAAGCGACAGATATTTTGATAGTGAATTATTTTGTGTGTTGACATGATCGACTGTGGAGATTTGGAGCTGATGTAATGGTGCTAATATGGGATTTGCTTGCACAAAACCCAGCTCCTAGACTTGTGTGTGTACCGTATAGTGGTCTTTGTGTTGCAGGTGAAAAGTATTGGATCCTAACAGCAGACTGTCCTGAGTACTGTATTGGTTTTGTGGCAGTGTGTTGTGTCTCCTGCTGTGTTCTAGCTTTGTGAGTTTCTGAGCAGCTGGTGGGGAATTTGTGTGGCTTTTAACCTCCCCTGAACATGAAGCAGAAAGGCTCCTTTAAGCAACCATTCACTTTCTTTATCTCTCCCCCAACTCAACCATTTGGCACACTTCACCCTTCCTATTAAATCCAGTGCTTAATAGAAGAGAACATGCAGGTCAGTGCTCTGTTTCTGATCCCCACCTCACCATGCCACCCACTCGTTATTGGCATAAAGCAACCCCCTCCCAGGCTTGTGTCACTTTCTCTGGTGAAAATGACAATTATAGAGAAAAATGACAGCACTCTTACATGTTTATTTATAGCTCAGCTGACACGTCATATCCAGATTCCTGGCTTTTGAATGATGCTTAACGATTCCAGCAACTTTTTTAAATGTCTTCTCGTTAACATTGTTCTGATAACAGACTTTTAGCTCTTTGTTGAAGTGCAGTGCAGAGATGTGAAGGTGGAACATGAGAGCTTTTACATGTTAGTGCACACGTGACTGTGCACTGTGCTGATAAAAGGAACATGGATGTGTCACAAGAAGACTCAGAAACTTTGGACCATGAAGTAGTACTGTGTGTTGAAACTTGATCTTTGTTAGTCATGCCAACAAAACATCTTTGTGGCATGCTTGGCATGTTTTACTTTTGTTTAACCACCTACTTTGTAATAAAAATCTATATTTCTATAAGTTACTGCTCTAATACTTTATTCTATTCTATTCTATTTATCTAATACACGCTTTACTTATAATAATAATAATAATAATAATAATAATAATAATAATAATAATAATCATTTTATTTAAAAGCGCCTTTCAGGACACCCAAGGACACTTAACAAACCAACACAGTGTAATACAGAGCAAACATTATCATCGACAAATTGAAATATAAAATACATAAAGGATATAAAATGGAAGATAAAAATACATTTAGTAAAGTTAGTGATAAGCTAGTCTAAAGAGATGGGTTTTCAGGGCAGTCTTGAACAGAGAAAGGGAGGTGGTGTTTCGAAGGTCTGGCGGTAGGGCGTTCCAGAGGTGAGGGGCAGAGCAGGTGAAGGCCCTGCTCCCCATGGTGGAGAGGCGGGCAGAGGGTACATGGAGATGTAGCGAAGAGGAGGATCTGAGAGAGCGTGATGGGATGGAGATTTGCAGGAGGTCAGATAGATAAGGAGGGGCAAGGTTGTGGATAGCTGTGTAACTTATGACCATTTATATTTGTAGTACCGTATTTTCCGGTCTATAAGTCACACCTTTTTGCCTAATTTGCATGCCCTGCGACTAATAGAGAGGTGAGACTTGATTATGGATTTTCCCCCATATATTTAGACCAATTTTTGGCTCAGATATGACCGTTTTTCATTTTGGCAAAACATGGTGCAGTACCACTTTTGTCCGCTAGGGTACACCGACCGTTCCCACCTCATGTGTCCGACGGCAGGCTCCTCTGGTCGGACTGACTTTGTCGCAGCCCGGCCTCCTGCTCTGGAGGTATGAACTATTGTTAGCTCAGTGTTTGTTAGCAACGGGTACTATTTATCTATGGTAAATAAGTCATGAACTACCGAACAGATTTTTATCAAACTTACAGAAAGTAATCACAACATGGATATTTACAAACTATTACCTGTATGCGACATTTGAGCTAAAATTCGATTTATTTATAATTTATTTTCGCAGCGCACGCGACTGTTTGGAAGACGTCAAAGCGAAACAATTTAAATTCAGCAGATTTGACCATTTCGTGAATTTATTAAGGAACGGTTAAGCTCAGGAACACTTGTGCTATAATGTCAGCTAAGAATTGTTTTTTTAAGACATTTATTTTGCTAAATTTTAAAGAAAATGCTGCGGTCCCACCCGGGCGGGTGCTCGTAGCGAAACTATTTTTTTAATCCAGCTGATTTGACAATTGCGTTCATTTATTAAGGAAAAGTTCAGCTAAGACACATCTTTGCTATAATTTTCAGCAAACAAATAATTGTTTTTACCGTGTTAATCTTGTAAAGTCCTTCCGTGCTCGCTCGCTCCCGCCATTTTCAGCAGGGCAAATAACGCGCTGATGCGTCGCGTAGCGGTAACGCATAATAGATGCGACTTAAATAAAGGTGCGACACGTTTGTGGATTTTTCCAATTTATTGCCAATAATTGGACAAAGCGACTTATAGAAAGGTGAGACTTATCAGGTGGAAAATACGGTACACATAGTTGATTTTTATGTGAATTATATGCAAGTAGTTGTCAAAAATAGTCATTCCTAAATGCTTATGTTTTGATAACTTACAAATCAAAGGTGAAATATTGTTTTATGTCACAACCACGTTATATTTTCTCATGTTTTCATTGTTCAACACCTACTTGTTAGCTTGACAACAAGTAAAACTAACTTTTGGAAATGCCTGACTCCCTATGTATATTTTAGTGATTCAGAGATATGTGATCATAATTCTGGGATGTTCCTCCAAAGAGGATGTTTCTCCGACCAGTGGAGTTTCCTTGATTCTTTTTATTTTTTACTGTTAAATTACAATTATTTTTTGTTTGTTTTTGCCCAATCTTATTTCAGTTAAGTCTGTTTCTGAAATTATTAGATGAACCAAAACTTAGACTTGTGTGCTTTCATTTATCAAAGCCCGGTGGGACATGCCCGGAACACCTCACCAGGGAGGCGTCCAGGAGGCATCCTAACCAGATGCCCGAGCCACCTCAACTGGCTCCTCTCGATGTGGAGAAGCAGCGGCTCTACTCCGAGTCCCTCCCGGATGACTGAGCTTCTCACCCTATCTCTAAGGGAGAGTCCAGACACCCTGCGGAGAAAACTCATTTCAGCCGCTTGTATCCGAGATCTCGTTCTTTCGGTCATAACCCAAAGCTCATGACCATAGATGAGGGTAGGAACATAGATCGATCGGTAAATTGAGAGCTTTGTTTTGTTCTTTCCCAAAAAAATCTTGAAGTCCATTTAACATTAACGCTAAAGCACTGAGTGATCTGGCTCCTTGCACGTCTAAAGCAGCTTGTGCGTTCTCCGTAACGAGCTTATGTTCACAACTTCTTTCTTTTCCCTGCTGACTTTTGCTCATGTCCCTTGTTTTTTATGTTGCTCATCAGTTCAAGCCACCCCCAGCTGGGCCGTATCTCTCTCTCCCTTATTCCAGTCCTCCTCCCCCTCTTCTCTTTTGTGGCCCGACTCAAAAGTTCCTGTGGAAGAGCTTAATAAAAGAGGGGTGAGTTTGGGGGGGAGTGAACGTGGAGGAGTGAGGGGTTGGAGTCGTGGTGGTCGTCATGGATTCCTCACCATAGCAACCGACAAACGTTTACAAAGCATCGAGAGATTTCCTCATATCAGCTGGATTATGGGAGTCCTCAGAGACCAGTTCTCATTTGAAACCCATGCTGGATATCGTCAAGACCTTAGCAGGGGCTGAAACCCTGCAGCCATTTTTTATTTCCACCCCCTCTCATCTTGTAGTGTTGAACTTGTGAAGTTTTTTTTTTTTTTT
>JBBPBX010016687.1:0-16529 GCA_038048925.1 Garcialebias charrua | reverse complement strand
GGGTCTTGCAGTTCTATTCTTTTTCTTGGCTATGCCTCTCTCTCTCTGTCTTTAAAAAGGGCTTTTGTGTCGGTCCATTTTTAGCTTCCCTTTGCTATGCTGTGCACATTGTCGCCCAGTGGAAAGCAGAGTAGTAGCAGGGTTGGTCATCGGGAAGCAGTTTAATCCTGTTGGTAATTTGAGCTTCTCTAATATAACTTTTCCACATGTTTAGTCTGTCTGCAAGGCTCTGTCTGCATAGTGCTGTGCACACAGAGCCATTGATTACAGCCAAAGGTGGACAACTGCTGCATCTCTGGCAGCTTTGGTGACTCAGCTTGACTTGGCAAAGCCAGAACCCAACCCCACCCCCCTCAAGGCACATGAAGGCTGAAAAAGATTGGACTTTGAAAACCATATTTAGATGTGCATTTTGATTATGTTTTTATTTTTAATTTGTACCTGTAAAGATATTTCAATAGTTTGGAATTTGATTTCACTCTTTCCTTTTATCTTCTTGCCTTCCAGCATGCAGAACTCGGAGGGAGCGTCGGACACCACGACTGGCGTGGCAGCTCTGCGGTCGTCGTCATCAGCCCAGGCTCCCGTGGTGCAGCCTGTTCCAGCGTCTCAGCAGGTAGTGGAACACCTCAAAAAACTGACAGGAGGCTTTAAGGATGTCAAATACAGAATAAACTTCAAATCAAAAACTTCTATTTTGTGCATGTCCCAACTGAATGGAGTACGACAAACTATTCCAGAACACCTGAAGCTCGGTGTTAAAAATCACACCAGCACAAAATACATTTTTAAATGTTCAGCTCATGTGCTGCCACCTTCAGCTCTGCCTGGGGATGTTTATCTGTTAAATCTATGAAGAAACTCCACGATGACTGTAAGATCCAACCACATGAGTTGAACTCCTCTCATTTAATTTTTGTCCCGTGTTTCCTGTATGTTTCTTTTGTTTTCTAATTAGTGTAAAATACAGCTATAATAATGCTAGAATCGTGGCATTTCACGTAATGCACATGTTTATGTTTTTATTCATCCTTATTTTTATGGATTTCTATTTAACATTGTATTTCAGGGCTTGTATGAGTAAAATGGCAGTTTAATTTATCCTCAAAGCTCATGATACTTTTATTGAATACCGTAGTAATAAACTTTCATTTGATGTAGGTCTTGCTTTGTGTGTCTTCCCATCATGTGCTGACTGCTCTGTGTTTAGATTAGTGCCTATGTAATTGAGTTATGTCTTGTATCCACACAGAGGGTGCTGGTTCAAGCCACAGGCTCAGCTCAGAAAGGAGGACAAGTACAACAGCTTTCAGTGTCCAGGGTCCAACAGGTCCCTCAGCAGGTACACAGTACTCTGCATACCTGTACAGTACAGCTCTGAGCGCATCTGAACACCCCTCGGTTTATAGGCTTCTTCAGACATGTTCAGAAATAATGTTAAGTTATTTTCATGTTGCAATAAATATATGCAGTCAAACAGGGTTGAGTCAGGTTCAGTCAGTCAATAGGAAGCGGCCGTCAGGGCACTAACTAGCCGTTAAGCTGATGGTCCTTTTGCACGTGAACAACTAGTTTTGGCTGTCACCAGTAAACTGGTTGACGCATTATGAGAAGGTGCTGCTAATAAGACACTGAAGAAGTCTTTTGGATAAAGGATGAAACATTTCAACAAAGAAGAACCCGTCCAGAGGGCCTGACTCTGCCTTGTTAGATTTATCTACCGGTACATGGATTATTGAGCATGCATCCAAACACGTTCAGTTCTATTTTATAGTTAAGTGTGGAAAATATTAAATTGCTGTCATTAAAATGATAAAATCAAGGTGGTCTAAACCAGCAAACAGCCTGTTGCTTGACTTTTTTAAACTACTACTACTTTTACATTCAGATTGTAAAACAGTCAGTCTGGTAACCAACCGGTCAGGCTTTTGGTTAACTCATGACAAAATTGTCTAGTTAAACAATGATGCCATCTTGTTTTAAACATTGTACGACACCAGTCTGTGCAGCCTTTTCATTCCCTAAAACCAGTAATACATCATTCAGAGCTTCTGTTGGTGGCATCGTGTTAGTAAGGATGCTCAGCAGTGCTTTTGTTCTGCCCTAAGTTTTACTATCAACAGTTAATGTAAATAATGCTTAAAAACATTTGTAGTTTGTGAACACCAGGAGATGGTTAAGTAATAGTAAACAAGAGTTTCTAAAATGTTCCTAATTATAAAACTTGAAAACATAAAACTGTGGAACTGCTCTTTAAACCTCTGATCTGGTTATAAGACAGTTATTTAGTTGTCAAAGGACAAAAAAAAATTCAAATCACAAACCGTTTTCAAACCAGTCCTGGAGTTTAAAAAAAATGTCATCCTGCTTGTTGGAATCCCTGCTCTGCCAAACAAACCACATGTGACTCTGATTTTTCTCTTTGTCAAAACACTTTTGTTTTTGCAAACATGTGGAAGGTTGTCTCCAGCTACAGGTTTAGCTAGACCAAAAATAAAAAAAGAGGAAAAATTAGATTGCAGCTCACTTAGAGCAAACAAGATGTAACACTTCCTGTTATAGCAGTGAAATGTTTTCTGCACATTATTAAGTCTTCAATATGTAATAAAACTTTTTAATGTGTGAGGTAATGAGGACTTCTTGTAATCGTCTTTGGGTCTCAGTGTTTCGTGTTGAGTGGTGTTCCTGAAGGCTTGAACCAAATCCCAATATTTTATTCCTCCATTTTAATTTGGTATTTAATGACTCACCATGTATATAACTTAACCATCATTGTCATCTCAACATTGCTTTTGGTGAATCCCATGTACGTCTGTCTCAGATTAAGTTTAAATCATTTCAATTACAAATTGTGGGTATTAGTAAAATAACTTTTTTTGGTTTTGTTCCTTATCAACTCATTTTTTATATGCCTTGAGTCATATAAAAAGACTTTCTGACATGCTGTCACCTTGTTGCATGCTAACACCTACTTGTTTGCATGTTCTTTCCTTATTCTCACGTGTATTGACATGGCGGACATCTCGATTCTGTTGACTCTTTGTATATGCAGCAGGTGCAACATGTCTACCCATCCCCAGTCCAGTATGTAGGAGAAAGTGGAGATGCTGTTTATACCAATGGAACTATGTAAGCTCTGTTACTACTAAATGTTTCTCACATTTAAAAAAATAGTTGTGAAATGAGGTACCGGTAGTAAGATATTTATTTTTGGTCAGTTTAACTCAGATTTAGAAAAATCTATTGGTAAAACTAAAATCAATTCAAAAACTGAATCTAATCACAGAACTGCTCTTAATATTTAGCTCCTCTTCAAAATAAGATCTTTGTCTGATTATTTTAAATCTGTCACACTTACTGGTTTTAAAGTAGCTGTAATCACTGGGCCATTAAAGCCAATTGAAGCCACAAGACTTTTTTCCTCCACAGTTTAAACTGTTATGACTAGCGCGATTAATTATTTGGATGACATTAGTTATATTGTTGTCTATGTCAACACAATAGTGTTGCATCATTTAGGCTCTATTTTAGTTGTTTTACACATTATTTAGCACTCACAAAGCAAAAGTTTACTTAGTTTTTTTTAATTTTAAATGTACCGAATTTTTCGGAGTATAGGTCGCACCTGAGTATAGGTCGCACCATCCAATTATTGCCAAAGAAAAAAAATCCATATATAGGTCGCACCCGAGTATAGGTCGCACCTACGTCAAAATGTGGACCGTGTTTAGCTCTGCTGCAAATGTCTCTTCCACAGGAGCGCACAGCAAGGCTTTTAAGAAGATTAACACTTAAAAACAATTAATTGTTTGATAAAAATTATAGCAAATATGTGTCTGAGCTGAACTTTTCTTTAATAAATGAATAATTTTAGCAGGATAAACACCTAAAAATATATATTTGTTAGCTGACATTATTGTAAGAGTGTGTCTCAGTTTAATTTTTGTTAATAAATGATTACAAATCAGCTTATTTTATAAAAAGCCATATATAGGTCGCACCTGAGTATAGGTCGCAGGCCATGAAAAAATGATAAAAAGGTGCGACCTATACTCCGAAAAATATGGTAACGTAAATGTACTTGCATGCTAATTACAGCGAGTTTTTTTTTTTTTTTTTTTCAAAAAATGTAAATGTACTTGCATGCTAATTGCAGCGCTCTCTCCCCAGTCGCACAGCCTACTCCTATAACCCTGAGAGTCAGCTGTATGGGCAGAGCAGTGGGGGGACCTACTTTGACTCTCAGGCCGGTGGAGCTCACGTCACCACGGTGGTCTCCTCTGCTAGTAGTGGTGTGCCCCCTCATGGCATGGTTGGCATCACCATGGACGTGGGCAGCAGCCACATCATTTCCAGTGGCAGCACCTACCTGATTCATGGCGGGAACATGGAGGGAAGCCGCAACCACATTTCACACTCGTCACGCTCCTCCTCAGCTATGGTGAGCAATACACATCCTGCTGTTACTGTGGTAGGAGTAGAACACGTGTAGAGAGCATCCATCCATCCATCCATCCATTATCTTTACCCACTTCTTCCTTTTTGGGTTGCTTGGGTCACTGGTGCCCGTATCCATCCATCTCTGTGCCAGAGGCGGGGTCCACCCTGGACAGGTCTTAAGTCCATCACAGGGTTAAATCAGTCACCAACACCAAAACCTTAAGGCAGGTCTTAAGGTAGTATCTTGTATCTCACTGGGCTTTGACTGCTGGTTACTGGCATTTGAGAGAGAGTTTTTCAAATGTCTTGAAGTGTTTGTAGGGCTTCTTAATTTCCTTGCACGAGTCGCAGAGGCACGCTGTTATATCACTTGAGTTTAACACGTTAAATTACGCTGTGCGGCTAATTTTCTCTCAAAATGGTCAGAGTCGTCACTGGTGTCTTGAACCCTCCTCGAACTCCTCCCAAGTTTGTTGCAAGCATCTTCCACTGGTCTCGAGTGCTAAAGCTGTAATTTGACACCACCACGCGAGTTCTCAGACAGGAGACATGTCCAGGACTAAAAATCACCACTTCTGATAAATGATGATTATTATAAACTGGTCCAAACCTCCCAATATTAGTTTTTTACGTGTCCTCCAGTAGATTACATAAAAAATGCTCATGGCTGCTGAGGTGAGTACGAAATGAGTCAAGGCGGGTATAATGGGGGCAGAATTGGACAAGAGAGTAACGGCCAAGATTAGTTTTTCAAACCGTCCATACAACAATAAGCAGCAGGAATTATTTTTTAATTCAGTTGCTCAGTGCACGGCTCGTGCAAACAGTTAAGAATTCAGTGAGGCCACAACAAAACATGCCTGTCCAGTGAGATACTACAGTGAGAAATGTATTCTGTTGCAAAGAGTCCAGATGATGTACTTTTCATAGAAACAGTTGTCCGTGCCTGTATCCTGACTGACAGGAACCTACAACCTGAGTCTGGGCCTTGCACCTCTGTATGAACACCTACAGAGAACAGTGTCCAAGACCATGAGCCTGCAGAACAGGACTATATAATAATTCAACACTGGATTGTTTCAGAGGTTTTCACAGGCACTTGAACACCCTATGAAACAAATAAACCCCTGGGGCTCGTTACCGTTTGGCTGAGTCCTCTGGAGCCTTAAAGGCTTGCCGGCTTCTTTTACTTTTCTTCTGTGTCACATTTGGCAGCAGTACTACGTCTGTTTTTTTTTTTTTTTACTTGATTTTCTTCCACTACACAGAATATTCCTGTTTTTGTCAGTCTCTTCAGTCACTCGTCAGACTACCGTAATTACTTCATTTATTTTGGTCATCCAATCATATAAATTAATACAGTAGTGAGTGTATTTTCAATTGGTTCTTGCAACTTACTCTGTCTTCTCTTCAGTTTTATAAATTATTATTTTATAAGTTTGACAAACTCTGGGATGATTAGCATAGTTGACCCTCTCTGTCCCAAATCTTGAGGTGACCTGTGCCCCTGTCTGTTGTTTCTATTTGCAAAGTGTCTGAAGCCTTCAGTGAACAGCTTAACCCTATGAGTCCCTTGATTTGCATGCTTTTGTCAGACAATAATAGAATTGGCTGCAACACTGACCAATTTTAATGGAAATGCAGAGATGTGGCTGCTCGCTAACAGTCTTATTTCCTTTATCTCTTTTCTCTGTTCTTTGTCTTTATGTCCCTGCTTATTTCTGTTCCCTTCCCTTTCTGTGTCTCCTACCTCCTCCCCTTCTACATCCTCTGTTTTTCCCTGTTTTGCATGGTTTTTTTCTGTAGCTTGAAATGGCGATTGAAAACCTCCAAAAGTCTGACGGAATTGCAAGTCACAAAAGCAGCCTGCTCAACAGCCATGTAAGTCAAACAGGAACTTTCTTTGGAGAGGAAGGGAGAGAAAAAGGAGAAAGCTGTGGCTGAACCTTTGGGCTGTGTTCTGCTTGTGCCAACACACTGTCTGCTGCTAGCTTTGCTACTTTGCACTGTCCCATTGACATTCACAAGTATTTAATTTTGTTTTCATGCTTGATCTGCACTTGTTCAAGCTTTCCTAAATACAAATCTTGTGTATTTGCTTTCAAACTCTGCATGACTTACTGGTTTTCTCTTTTTAAAGAAGAATTTGATCATTGGGGATAGACTTGAAAGTACTGTACCCTTTTTTTTGCCTAATTGTAGATGAAAAGTCTTTGCGCCTTTGTACAAAGCATGATGACGTGGTCATCCACAACATTTACAAGAAACAATGAGGTTTGCAGATGAACGTTTGATTTAGTCGGTTTCTAATCCTGGAGCCCCTGACTGCATCAGTCAAGAAATAAAAGCTGAACTGAAGCACAGAATGAACGCCGTGGTCGGTCTGGCGTTCAGAAATAGCAGCTTGATGTGTGAGTTGATGTGTGTGATATCTGTCTTTTCATATGTTAAAATATTCACTGCTCCTTTTTGCTGCCTTGCACAGAGAAAGAAGAATTTGTCTCCTGGGGGGTGACTGATGGTGCGTCTGTATTTTTCTGTATATTTTTAGCTGCAGTGGCTGCTGGACAACTACGAGACGGCGGAGGGGGTGAGCCTGCCCCGGTGCTCACTGTATAACCATTACTTGAGGCACTGTCAAGAACAGAAACTGGATCCGGTCAATGCAGCCTCCTTTGGGAAACTCATCCGCTCTGTCTTCATGGGCCTGAGGACTCGCCGCCTCGGCACCAGGTAGGAAGCAGTTACTGCAGACGCTAATGACTGTAATTCTGTAACTATTACAGATGTGACAAGTGTGATGATGCTTATAGGCATTGGAGATTTTCTGGTAGAAAAGGGTAATCATAGTGATTACACAGGCTTCTTCTCACTGGTTTCTGGCTTTCCACTCACTGTGTCCGTCAGAGGCAACTCCAAGTATCATTACTATGGCATCCGAGTGAAGCCAGATTCACCCCTCAACCGGCTGCAGGAGGACACCCAGTACATGGCCATGAGGCAGCAGCCAGTCCACCAGAAACAGAGGTCAGCCTTTTATATCCTCACTCTTCTTTTCTGCTTCCCAATGTTTTTTATTATTTAGTACCAGTTGTTTTGTGTTGACTGTTTTAATCTGTGTTTATTTGTAAAGTGAGATTTAGCGACCCGACACGAAATATTTGTAGTAGATAATGTGATCCGTTCACATTCTGAAAGGAAGGTTGTGAAACTTTTTCAAGCGGTTTCAGATTAATCCAAACTAAAAGCAAAATACAGTATTTTCTGGTGTATAGGTCGCACCTGTGTATAGGTCGCATTGTCCAATTATCACCAATAGATTGGAAAAATCCCTAGATAGGTTGCACTGGTGTATAGGTCGCACCTACGTTTAGCTCTGCTGCAAATGTCTGCCACAGGAGCGCACAGCAAGGCTTTTAAGAAGATTAACACTTAAAAACAATTATTTGTTTGATAAAAATTATAGCAAATATATGTCTGAGCTGAACTTTTCCTTAATAAATGAACATAATTGTGAAATGAGCTGGATTTAAAAATTTGTTTCACCGAAAGTGATAACAAGCCATATATAGGTCGCACCTGAGTATAGGTCGCAGGCCTTGAAGAAAAAAAAACCATAAAAAGGTGCGACCTATACACCGGAAAATACGGTAACTGTTCAGATCCCAGTACTCTTGAGAATATCAATATAATTATATTTCTTTACTCCATCCAAGTTCTGCAAGAATAATAATTACCGGTATTAAATATATGCATACACGTTTATATATCAACTTAATTTACCAAATTTTTGCCTAATTAACTATATCTGGTTTATATAGTAGTTATTGAGATTGTTCTTTTTTGGATTTCACATTTTTTTATTTGTTATTTAGATAAGCATTTGTCATATATTTTTCTTCAGTGGCAGATTTTTTAAAAATTCTATTTTAAAATGGAATGATGGCAGTCTCACCAAAACCTAGCCTGGCCCTCGCCTTCCTGCACAGCTCCGCTCAATTCTCATTTCCCTTCACTGCACAGTCTGGGACTTCTCTCATAGACAACGATTTCTCCGGTAGATTTTTGACCTGACCAATCAGAGAACAGAAGGGGCGGAGTTTTTGGCCCCTAACCCACGCCCCCACCTGTCCCAGCGCAGCCAGCGAGCATCCGCATGTTCTCATTCTTCTTCTTCTTCTTCTTCTTCTTTCGGCTTTTCCCTTTTCAGGGGTCGCCACAGCGAGTCATCCTCCTCCACCTCACTCTGTCCTCTGCATCGTCTGTCCTCACTCCAACTACCTCCATGTCCTCTCTAACTGCATCCATATATCTCCTCTTTGGTCTCCCTCTTTGTCTTTTTCCTGGCAGCTGCATTTCTAACATCCTTCTACCAATATAACCACTGTCCCTCCTCTGGACATGTCCAAACCATCTCAGTCTGGCCTCCCTAACTTTATCTCCCAGTTGTTCAACATGTGCTGTACCTCTGATGATATCATTCCTGATCTTATCCATCCTTGTCACTCCTAAGGAGAACCTCAGCATCTTCATTTCTGCTACTTCCAGTTCTTTCTCCTGTCTTTTTGTCAATGCCACTGTCTCCAGACCATACAACATAGCTGGTCTCACCACTGTCTTGTAAACTTTTCCTTTGACCTTTGCTGACACCTTTTTGTCACAAATCACTCCTGAAACTTTTCTCCATCCGCTCCATCCTGCCTGGACTCTCTTTTTCACCTCTTTACCACATTCCCCATTTTCCTGGACAGTGGACCCCAAGTACTTGAAGTCCTGCACCTTTGTGACCTCTGCTCCTTGTAGCCTCACTGTTCCACTGGCCTCCCTCTCATTCACACACATGTACTCTGTCTTACTACGGCTGACTTTCATTCCTCTTCTTTCAAGAGCATACCTCCACCTCTCCAAGTTCTCTTCCACTTGTTCCCTGTTCTCACCACAGATCACAATGTCATCTGCAAACATCATAGTCCATGGGGATTCCTGCCTGACCTCATCTGTTAGTCGGTCCATCACCAGAGCAAACAAGAAGGGGCTCAGAGCCGATCCTTGATGCAATCCCACCTCCACCTTGAAGCTATCTGTCACTCCCACAGCACATCTCACCACTGTCCTGCTGTCCTCATACATGTCCTGTACCAGTCTAACATACTTTTCTGCCACTCCAGATTTCCTCATGCAATACCACACCTCTTCTCTTGGTACCCTGTCATATGCTTTTTCTAAATCCACAAACACACAATGGAGTTCTTTCTGACCCTCTCTGTACTTCTCTATCAACATCCTCAAAGCAAAGATGGCATCTGTGGTGCTCTTTCTTGGCATGAAACCATACTGCTGCTCACAGATAGTCACATCTTGTCTAAGTCTTGCTTCCACAACTCTCTCCCAGATCTTCATTGTGTGGCTCATCAACTTAATTCCCCTGTAGTTGCTACAACTCTGTACATCACCCTTGTTCTTAAAAATGGGAACCAGCACACTTCTTCTCCATTCTTCAGGCATTTTCTCACCCTCAAATATTCCATTAAATATTTGAGTCAAAAACCTCACTGCCATCTCTCCAAGACATTTCCAAACCTCCACTGGTATGTCATCAGGTCCTACTGCCTTCCCCTTCTTCATTCTTTTCAGAGCTTTCCGGACTTCACCCTCACTAATCTTTCCCACTTCCTGGTCCACAGTTTCTATGACCTCCACTCTTCTTTCTCTTTCATTCTCTTCATTCATTAGCTCCTCAAAGTAATCCTTCCATCTTCCCATCACACTCTCCTCACTTGTTAGAACATTCCCATTCCCATCTTTAATAAGCCTAACCTGCTGCACATCCTTTCCAGCCTGATCCCTCTGTCTTGCCAATCGGTACAAGTCCTTCTCGCCCTCTTTAGTGTCCAGTCTCCCATATAACTCATTGTACGCCCTCTGCTTTGCCTTAGCTACTTCCCTCTTTGCTCTATGTCCCATCTCCTTATATTCCTGTCTCCTCTCTTCAGTCCTCTCACTGTCATATTTCTTCTTGGCTAATCTCTTTCTTTGAATGGCATCCTGCACTTCACTATTCCACCACCAGGTTTCCTTATCATCCATTCTCTGTCCAGATGACACACCAAGTACCTTCCTACCTGTCTCTCTAATTACTGTTGCTGTAGTAGCCCAGTCACTTGGAAGCTCTTTCTTACCACCCAGAGCCTTTAACAGCTCGTCTCTGAATTTCTCACAACATTCTTCATTCTTTAGCTTCCACCATTTGGTCTTCTTCTCTGGTTTTACTATTTTTCTCTTCTTCGCAACAACAGTCATTCTACACACAACCATCCGATGCTGTCTGGCCACGCTCTCCCCTGCTACAACCTTACAGTCTCCAATCTCTCTCAGGTTTCCTCTTCTACACAGAATGTAGTCGACTTGTGTACTCCTTCCTCCACTCTTATAGGTCACTCTATGTTCCTCCCTCTTTTGGAAATAGGTGTTGACTATAGCCATTTCCATTCTCTTGGCAAAATCCACCACCATCTGTCCTTCCTGGTTTCTTTCCTTGACACCAAACCTACCCATCACTTCCTCATCCCCTCTGTTTCCTTCACCAACATGTCCATTCAGGTCTGCTCCAATCACCACTCTTTCCTCCCTGGGAATACTCTCTATCACTTCATCCAAATCTTTCCAAAATTTATCTTTCTCCTCCCCATCACATCCAACCTGTGGAGCATAACCACTTACTATGTTTAGCATCAGACCTTCTACTTCTACCTTTAGACACATCACCCTATCTGACACTCTCTTCACCTCTACTACATTCTTTGCCAACTCCTCCTTCAGGACCACCCCTACTCCATTTCTCTTTCTATCCACACCATGGTAAAACAGTTTAAACCCTGCTCCAATACTGCGAGCCTTGCTGCCCTTCCACTTGGTCTCTTGGACACATAAAACATCTACCTTTCTTCTCTGCATCATGTCAGCCAGCTCTCTACCTTTGCCTGTCATTGTCCCCACATTTAGAGTTGCAACCCTCAGTCCTACATTCTTCACTTTCCTCCTCTCCCTCTGTCTCCTGACACGTTTTCCTCCTCGGCGTCTTCGACTAACAGTAGTACAATTTCCGCCGGCACCCTGTTTGTCAACAGCACCGGTGGCGGACGTTGTTAACCCGGGCCTCGACCGATCCGGTATGGTTTCACTTTGATGAACTCGCATTATGGTTTTGGCAAGTGTTTTACGTCGGATGCCATTCCTGACACAACCCTCACCATTTACCCGGGCTTGGGACCGGCACAAGAGATACACTGGCTTGCTTCTCATTCAAAGCGATGCAAAGCGATGCAGGACTGTTTTATATGTGACACAAATTTATTAATTTCCCCTTCTTAATCCCTTATCTGGAGTTTTCTTTTGTTTTTTTTCCCAAAAGTCAAGTAATCGCTCCCTCCTCCTTCTCCTCCTCACCCTCCGCTGAGTGAAATGAACAAGGAAATGCCTCAGGTTGTCACGAGAGAATTAAAGTCAGGTTTTACGTTGCTGCCCGAGTCCCATCAGATTTCCTGGTCTTCTGGTGTGTTGGACCAGCGCTCCATGGTTTTATTTTATTTTATTAGGACGTTTTATTAACATATAAACACAGAATATCCAAAGGCAGCGAGAGAAAATTCAGCAGGAGGCGGAGCTGAAGTCAAGTTCAGAAGACCACGGGGGAGCGCGCAGCCAACGAGCATTCGCATGTTCTCATTCAAAGCGATGCAGGACTGTTTTATATGTGACACAAATTTATTAATTTCCCCTTCTTAATCCCTTATCTGGAGTTTTCTTTTCTTTTTTTTGCCAAAAGTAAGTGATCATCGCTCCCTCCTCCTCCTCCTCTCCCTCCGCTGAGTGAAATGAATAAGGAAATGCCTCAGGTTGTCACGAGAGAATTAAAGTCAGGTTTTAAGTTGCTGCCCGAGTCCCATCAGATTTCCTGGTCTTCTGGTGTGTTGGACCAGCGATCCATGGTTTTATTTTATTTTATTAGGACGTTTTATTAACATATAAACACAGAATATGCAACGGAGCGAGAGAAAATTCAGCAGGAGGCGGAGCTGAAGTCAAGTTCAGCAGACCACGGGGGAGCAGCCATCAGCAGAGGCCACGCCTCCAGCAAGAATTGGTTGTCAATGGACAAAGTCCAGACCCTTGTCTGAAGCGAAGTGAAGGACAGGGTCTGGTTTTAACCAGGCTAGCTCACAGCAGGTATCTATCAAAGAAATAGAAAATGTAAAATGTTTAAAAAAAAAATTTCACAGTACAGCTATTATTTTTTCAGGAACTCCTACATTTTACCAGCTGGAGAAACTGCTCAGTACAAAAAGGGTCCTAAAGGTTGTTTCCAAACTCAGCCCACACCACCAGACATCTGCATTGGAATCTTTTCACAGCGTGATCTTGAGATTTTCCTCATGATTCTACTTTTGATCTTAGTTGATACCGTTATTGATTTTACTTGTTTTATTACTTGTTTTATTGACATTTAATTCTGTTGCACTTTGTAGCACTTTGAGATTTTCATTAATGAAAAGTGCGTTATAAATTGAATTCATTATTATTATTATTATTATTATTATTATTATTTGCTCCTAAAAATGTGGTCTACCCTTTCCTTGGAATGCTTTGCAGGTAAACATTTTAATTTTTAATATTTCATTCTGAATATATTTTGTCACATTTTGTGTTAATTTTGTTCTTATACAGACTCTACCTGGCAGCGCTTCATTTAAATGAAAATGCAGGACGAGAGCAGGCCACAACATCCTTAGGGGATCATCGCTATCGGAGACATTTCCCCAAGTCCAAGAAGGGCGAGTGCAGAGTAAAACCCATAAAAACAGAAGCAACATTTGGTAAGGGTATAAAAATATATTTATTTTAAAACTTGGCCACTTTTTATGAAATATATATATTTTTTTAAATTACACAAAGTATGTACAAAATGAGTGAACTGATTGTTTTCTTATACACAGGTTATGTTGATGACTTGCTGTTTCTGATTATGGGACCAGTCTTTCAAGACCCGGAACCATATTGTGTAGAGATGCTCAAAATACAAGTCCCTCCAGAACTGTCTGCTGAGTATGATCATCCAGAAATGGAAGAGGTGATCAGTAAGTTTGTCTCACGTTTCAAGCGAGCGGAGGCAGTCTGAAGCAGACATACTGTCCTTGGCGGTCAGGAAACTCCAGACGAATCCGCAGGACGACACACGAGGGGAGGACAACTCTGATCCTGCGTCCAAGAAATCCCCAACACCAGCTGACAAAGCTTCTATATGCCACAAACCTATAACGACTGAATGAAAAATAAATATTAGTTTGTGTAATAAAAAGTGTATTTTAAAAAAATTTGGTGTTTATTTCATTTTGCTTCATGCCAATAAAAGACATTTAATTCATGTTTGTTGCATTTTATAATACTATTATGCTAGACAATAATTGTTCTATGCCCATAAAAATTGAGAAAGATTTAAATCTTTGTTGTGATGAAAATAAGTACAAAAGGTTGCCCTAGAGGCACTTTTGTACCTTGAAAATAATCTAATTACTTCACGGGATTTGCCTAATTAAATACAACATCAATGTTTTTGAAGAAAGAAATACTCTGTCATAAAACTTACTTTTCTATACCTCTTACATTTAAGCCCCCATAATCAGCTCTGTATACAGTATGTTGAAGGCATTTGGTAGAGAATAGACATTCAGGTACACTGAGTGAAAACCTGGATGAAGAGTAATGCACTGAGGTGGTTCATCCAACTGCTGCAGTCGTCGTGTAACCTGTATTGAATATCATAATTTCAGTTTGTTAGAACTATTGTGTTGTTATTGTACTTAATGGTCATTAAATTATATAAATTTTGTATCAACCTTATCTGTTTAATCTCCAGACAGCATACATTTTCAACTTCAGTTGGCATGGTCCCACATTTACCACAAAAACACCTACATATAATAAAGGTGATGTAAGTATTGTAAGTTCATTTGATGAGAAATCTAAGTTTCTTTGATGTCAAATGTTTTTTTTAAAGAAATATAATAAATTTGATAGCAAAAATGGCATTTCCAATAGCAAATATGACTTTGCTATCCAGTATAATGTTAAATGTGATATTTAAATAAACTTATTTCATAAAAAATATAAAAATACATTAGATAACAGATATAAATTTATTTTTTAACATAAATGATAAATTTCAAAGCAAAATTAAAGTATTTTAGAGATAATCAAACGTAATATTACAAAAAGAATTCCATGTAAACACACAAAGTACCTCATTGTCAATGTATAAGCAACTGTAGTGTTAGATTATAGCCAATATAACGTTGCAAATAAAATAATAGTGTGTCACACAAATAAATAGCATTACAGTAATTTCGTATTGCAATGGTGATAACATGAGTTTTTAGTCTAAACATGAATTACCATTCAGAAAACGCTTGCTGCATCCTTAGTTGTTGTGCAGGTGGATCCACGTCTTCTGCATCTGGGTCTGACTCGGGGTCCAATATATAGGGCTGTACGAGGGAGCTAGCACTAGCCATTTCTAAAGTGCATGAAATGCTAACGTGAACCCTTTGGAGGGCGGAGTTTATGTAAATAGATTTTTGAAGGGCGTGGCATTCAGAGCTCATTATCATAAACAGCTTGTTCAGAAAGGAAGTGAAATCTGGGAGAATTAGAAAGGGGATATTTTATTATCTAAGAATTATTTTGTGGATTAAATTGAATGAGCATGGTCTGGATAGCCCACAGACATACCATAAAATTTTAAAAAACCTATCTGTGGTCCCCTTCAAACTTGTCAATCGTTTCAACCTAAAAAAAAAAAAGTGCTCACTTCACGGTGCAAATAACATAACTTGTGAAATTACTTACTGTATATATTTATTAAAGAAAACACAAAACCACAGGCACATCCGACTTACTGGATTCCTCTCCTTGCTGCTGTAATTTTCTCAGAGCTTCTTTCGTCCTCCTCAGAGTGTCTTCCTTCTCGTTCAACAGGAACTTCATCCTCTGGATCCTGACAGGAACAGAACTCTTAGGCAGTGCTTTTTAAAATTATTTTTTAATTTTACTTAATGGTTAGTTTAGGCCTTGAAGGGAGGTCCATCTTGGGAGGTTATTGTCCAGTAATGTGAAAAAAAACAAATTGAAAAACTGCAGAACAGAAAATAAAAGTTCTCGGTGCTCTTACTCTTGCTGATGTTCGTCTGTAATTAAAGAGAGCTTCAGCTCCGTTTGGAACAGCTTGACAAGATTTTCCAGCTCCACGGCACTGGGGGATTCTTTTTTCTAAACCAGGACAAATAAATAAATCATTACAACAGCTCAGATCAAAGTTAAAGGTCTTTGGAACAAATCTTTTTCTTTTGAAACATTAAAGGCTGTCTATCATTTCATTATTTCTCTCTTGGCCTTTGATTTGAGCAGAGACTGAAGATGGAGCTAATGTTCGTCATGCTGTTCTGGATTGTTTTGTTTCTATTTGTTCTTAATGTCTTAAGCTTGAATCCTTTTTACAGTTTTATTTTAACATTTCTTTTGAATTAAAAAGTGAAACACTTTGATCAACTTGAGTTTTTAATGCATTATAGAAAATAAATAACTGTCAACACCAATAAACTGTTTTGAAAATAAATAAATACCACCACTTACTTCAGACTCTCGTAGTTTAGTCTTCAGGGTATTGATCGAGTCGTCCTTCTCTTGGACGAGCGCCCGTGTGTCCTGCAGTTCGGTCTGTGAGAGCTGAGTGGCCTGCTTGTGCTGAGACACACGGTTATTGGCTGTTGTCTGAGCCTCTTCCAGCTCTTCAATCTGTGCATGCAGAATTTAAAACGGAAAACAAAACAGACGCCTTGAACAGTGATCAGATGAATAGTGAGGACATCACTGCTTGTATGATAGCACCCCAATAAACTATTTATCCAATCATAAAGAACTTTAAGGAGAGTGATTTAGTCACAGTGAAGAAGGCTTCAGGGTGTCCAAGATCTTCAAGCAAGCATCAGGAGCATCTCCTAAAGAATATGCACGAGATCAGGTGGCAGAGGGCAGGT
>JBBPBX010016686.1:0-32643 GCA_038048925.1 Garcialebias charrua | reverse complement strand
ACTTCTACTATTGATGTGAATAATAGAGAGATCTCCATTTGTTATATTGATGTCATTAAACTGTTCTTCATTATAGTATTTGCAGTCTTTTATATCAGGTTAAAAGTTTGCATCGACCACATCTTCATCATTGTATATTTTAAACTCTGAGTCTTCGTTTGTTGTTGTCATGTTTTAATGTATTTGTTTGTTTGTTCATCTTTGTCAATTTTTTGTGTATGAACATGTGATAGTGATTGGTGATTTGTCATTTTTGAGCTCATCTAAATGTGTCTTAAGTCTTTCAGATCTTTTATTATTTTAGCTTGAGAATTTTCATGTACTTTGATCCATATGTTTCCGTTTCTTGTCCAAGTTTTTGTTATTTTTTTTTCCTTTTTCAACAACCTTGCTGCATGTGCAATGTTTGCGTTTTTTTTATAGTTAGGTGTTCATTCATGTAGACGTCAGTTTTTGTGAGTTTCTTTGACTGCATCATTACCCTGTTTCTTTGTTTCCTTCCAATGAATCTGACGACTACTGATGGTTTAAGTTTGTTAGCTTTGTTGGGCAGTGTGTAACAGGTGGAAATGTCTTCATGTTTAATGTTAATGTCTTTGCTATTTAAGAAAGTGACTACCTGATCCTCCAGAGACTGCAGTTGTTCTGGTGGTCCTTCTTCAGTCGTGGTATCGCCTCTAACTAAATAAAAAACAATAAAAAAATAAAAATACTGTATATACTGTATATTTTTAATAAATAGATAAATGTACAGTACTGTACAGTCACCAAGCACTTAGCCTATCCTAGCACAGTTTTTAAAGATGAAGGAGTCAGTTGAATTGTCTCCCTCCTCCCTGCAGGCTCCATAGGGAGCTTGCTCCCTTTATGTGAAAGGGAGACAATTCAACTTATTCCTTCATCTTTAAAAACTGTGTTAGGATAGGCTAAGTGCTTGGTGACTGTCCAGTACTGTACATGTATTCATTTATAAAAATAAAAAAAGTAAAAACAAACAAAAAAAAAATATTTTTTTTTACTATGTGATCCTACTTACGAATTTTTGACATACGAGCGCCCCCTAGGGACGGAACTCGCTCTTAAGTCGGGGACTGCCTGTAGTTCGGGGGAGCCGGCGGCCCAGGCGAGCTGTTCCCTTCAAATTTATTTTCCAATATTTTGGTCATAAGTTGACTTTGGTCAAAAACTCCAAAAATTGTGCAGTACCAGTTTCGGCCGCTATGGGCGCTAAGAAACCCTTTATAGTACCTACACTGTTGACATCTGCCTGGTCCAAAAATGGTGCAGTGACACAGAAGATGAAGACTTCAATGGTTTTGAATAAATAAATAAAAACCATAAAATAAATACAGTATCTGTTTCTGTCATCATTTTAAACTGAGACACGTTTTTTACTGTAATGTCAGCTAATAAAAATATATTTTTATGTGTTTATCTTTAAAGATAAATGATGAAAGACACAAAATATACAAAAATTATGTTCATTTATTAATGAAAAGTTCAACTAAGACACATCAAACAAAATACTGTAGTTTTTATGTGATAATCTTGTCAAAAGTCCTTCCAAACAATTTGGCAGCCAGTCCAAAATAATGTTCATTTATTAATGAAAAGTTCAACTAAGACACATCAAACAAAATACTGTAGTTTTTATGTGATAATCTTGTCAAAAGTCCTTCCAAACAATTTGGCAGCCAGTCCAAAATAATGTTAATTTATTAATGAAAAGTTCAACTAAGACACATCAAACAAAATACTGTAGTTTTTATGTGATAATCTTGTCAAAAGTCCTTCCAAACAATTTGGCAGCCAGTCATTTTGGGCAAAACACCAGTTCACGTGAGGTGCGACCTATAGGCCGGTGCGACTTATACGTTGATTTTTCCATTTAATTGGGCATAATTAGGTTGGTGCGACTTATACTCCGGTGCGACTTATACTCCGACGAATATGGTAACTGATGTAAAAAGAGCAGCCGAACCGAGCCGGCAACCAGGGCGTGGTTCGGGGGAGCCGGAGGCCCAGGCGAGCTGTTCCCTTCTAATTTTACTCATTCGTTTTGGGAAATACCGTAAAAAAGTGCATGTTTGTCCTCGGAGGAGCAGCAGTATGGATGTCGGCTGATGACGTCGGATCAGAGTCGTTTCCAGGGATCGCTCGGTTCCTCCCGGGGGCTGTGACTGTCAAACCAGAGTGGTCGGCCTGTCAGTGGACTTGCGGGCGTAGAGGACGGGGTGAATTATGTCGAGACGCGGCCAGGTAAACAATTCCGAGGCCATGGTGGAAGAATTTAGGAAATCCCTAGACTTTATGAGCGCGGAGCTGACGAATGTGGCTTCTCAGCAAGAGCTTTTGATGGGGCTGTTCGACGAGGTGAAGCAGTTAAAAGTTGCAGTAAGTGAAAGAGACAAAAGAATAAGTGAACTAGAACAATATACGAGACGCGATGAATTGTTGATTGTTGGATTGGACATTAAACATCTGACTTATGCTCATGCAGCTGCAAACAGGATCACAATGGAGGATTCTGCCCAAGAAGAACTGCTCACCCTGGAGCAACAGGTAGTGACTTCTTTGCAAAGTAAACATATTGAAATCAAATCTGAAGACATCTCCATCTGTCACACCCTGCCAACCAAATCTGATAAGTTCAAACCATCCATCCATTATCTTTACCCGTTTCTTCCATTTTGGGTCACGGGGATCGCCGGTGCCCATATCCAGCAATCACAGTGCGAGGGGCGGGGTACACACTGGATGGATCGCAAGTCCATCTATTATTATCAGATTTATAAGCAGGAAATAAAGAAATAATCTAATAATGCAGGCGAAAAAATTGAAGGGAACAAATATTTATATAAATGAATACTTAACAAAAAGAAATGGAAATATAGCACACAAAGCCAGATTGTTAAACAAAATATATAGCAACTTAGAATAGAATAGAATATATCTTTATTGGCATATTTGCACAAGGTACAAAGTTTTGCAATTGGCGCGCGCACCATCCGAAGAGGGACGTACGCACGGAAGCCATAGCAGTATTAAACCGCGCCACCAACAATCAGATATGAAAAAGGAACATACAGTCGAGTAATCATTGGTATTAAAAAAATAATCTATGACAATTTGTCTTAGGACACGCCATGATAAAGTCTAAAAAAACTCTACCAGCTTTAGCACGAATAAGACAAGACATGTTGCATTTCATGGCAAGCAGGGAGATTGTCCGTGAAAATCATTTCAGATAAGCACAGTCTGTAGATGGCATTCAGCTCGGCTCCATCTGAAAGCACACAGAGACCTCTGGGGGGGAGGGGGGGCAGCGAGTTCTCAACAGCTTTCACTCCAGGAGAAGATTGCAGACAGCCTTCTTTTTTCAAGGTTGCTCACAGTCCAGATTAGATTAGTCGCTTTATTTATTTTCAGGCCAGGCTACAGTGTACTTTTGACTGCAGCCTTGAAGTCCAGGTGCTGTTCAGGTCCAAATCCGAATCATGTGAGGTTCCGACCTACAAATCCCCATCTGTGCCCTGATGGGTCGGCTGTAAACAAGTCCCAAAGCACACCGCAGGTCCGCGGCTGTCCGCCGTTGCTCCCACCGTGCGGTTCAGCTCGTACAACAGCTGGCTCGTCGAGGTCATAGCCCGGATCAGAGTATCTTGTTGAGCAGGAAGTCTCGCCAGCGCGTTGATCGCCGCAGCAGCCTCCCTCAGCTTCCAGTAGCAGAAACATCTGCCGATCCCAAAAAGCAGAGCAACTGCCACCAATATTCCAATAATCCACAAATCTTCAACGTCTTCGACAGAGAGAACGGTCAGACACATTGGCTTCCACTCGCTCCACGAGTCCATAGTGTATCCCACCGCATGCGTGTCGAAGGGGCATGCCGCTTCTCCTGGTCCGGTGCGCTTCGTTGAAAAAAATTTATCGATAGAGGAAACAGCCCACGTAAATAAATCCATTTCAAATTGGTTCGAGTGAGCGCTGAAGAGTTAAAGACGAGACAAAATGCAAAAGCAGGGAGGAGGAAAACTTAGGGGAGAGAGGAGCAAAAAGAGATGCGACCTGCTTCGCCGAGTGCCGGAAGTAGATTGGACACGAAATGGAAATATTTGGATCAGAGTAAAGGAAAGATCAGATCACAAGCAAAAATTATCAAAGACATGAAGGATTTACAAGCCCAAAACCAGAAAAGTTGGCACGTTGTGCAAATCGCAAATAAAAACAGAATACAATGACTTGCAAATCTTTTTCAACCCATATTCAACTGAATAGAATGCAAAGACAATATATTTAATGTTCGAACGGAGAAACTTTATTTTGTTTTGCAAATAACCATTAACTTAGAATTCAATGGCAGCAACACATTGCAAAAAAGTTGGCACAGGGACATATTTACCACTGTGTTACATCGCCTTTCCTTTTAACAACACTCAGTAAACGTTTGGGAACTGAGGAGACCAATTTTTGAAGCTTTTCAGGTGGAATTCTTCCCCATTCTTGCTTGATGTACAGCTTAAGTTGTTCAACAGTCCGGGGTCTCCGTTGTCGTATTTTACGTTTCATAATGCGCCACACATTTTCAATGGGGGACAGGTCTGGACTGCAGGCAGGCCAGGGGAGGACCCGCACTCTTTTGCTACGAAGCCACGCTGTTGTAACACGTGCAGAATGTGGCTTGGCATTGTCTTGCTGAAATAAGCTGGGGCGTCCATGAAAAAGACGTCGCTTGGATGGCAGCATATGTTGCTCCAAAACCTGTATGTACCTTTCAGCATTAATGGTGCCTTCACAGATGTGTAAGTTACCCATGCCTTGGGCACTAATGCACCCCCATACCATCACAGATGCTGGCTTTTGAACTTTGCGCCTATAACAGTCCTGATGGTTCTTTTCCTCTTTGGTCCGTAAGACACGACGTCCACAGTTTCCAAAGACAATTTGAAATGTGGACTCATCAGACCACAGAACACTTTTCCACTTTGCATCAGTCCATCTCAGATGAGCTCGGGCCCAGCAAAGCCGGCGGCGTTTCTGGATCTTGTTGATGAATGGCTTTTGCTTTGCATAGTAGAGCTTTAACTTGCACTTACAGATGTAGCGACGAACTGTAGTTACTGACAGTGGTTTTCTGAAGTATTCCTGAGCCCATGTGGTGATATCTTTTACACACTGATGTCGGTTTTTGATGCAGTACCGCCTGAGGGATCGAAGGTCACGGGCATTCAATGTTGGTTTTCGGCCTTGCCCCTTACGTGTAGTGATTTCTCCAGATTCTCTGAACCTTTTGATGATATTACGGACCGTAGATGGTGAAATTCCTAAATTCCTTGCAATAGCTCGTTGAGAAAAGTTGTTCTTGAACTGTTCGACAATTTGCCCACGCATTTGTTCACAGAGTGGTGACCCTCGCCCCATCCTTCTATGTGGATGACTGAGCATGTCAAGGAAGCTGCTTTTATACCCAATCATGGCACCCACTTGTTCCCAATTTGCATGTTCACCTGTGGGATATTCCAAATAAGTGTTTGATGAGCATTCCTCAAATTTCTCTGTCTTCTTTGTCACTTGTGCCAGCTTTTTTGAAACATGTTGCAGGCATCAAATTCCAAATGAGCTAATAATTGCAAAAAATAACAAAGTTTACCGGTTCGAACGTTAAGTATGTGGTCTTTGCAGTGTGTTCAATTGAATATAGGTTGAAAAAGATTTGCAAGTCATTGTATTCTGTTTTTATTTGCGATTTCCACAACGTGCCAACTTTTCTGGTTTTGGGCTTGTAGAAGAATTCAAAAAGGAATAAGTAATAGAATATCTGAAGGAATTAGTACATGAGAAATTAATATAAGTTACATCAAATGGACAAACACATACAGGTCCTGCTCAAAAAATTAGCATATTGTGATAAATGTCATTATTTTCCATAATGTAATGATAAAAATTAAACTTTAATATATTTTAGATTCATTGCACACCAACTGAAATATTTCAGGGCTTTTATTGTTTTAATACTGATGATTTTGGCATACAGCTCATGAAAAAAAAATTCCTATCTCAAAAAATTAGCATATCATGAAAAGTTTCTCTGAACGAGCTATTAACCTAATCATCTGAATTAAGGAATTAACGCTAAACACCTGCAAAAGATTCCTGAGGCTATTAAAAATTCCCAGTCTGGTTCATTACTCAAAACCGCAATCATGGCTGCCAACCTGACTGCTGTCCAGAAGGCCATCATTGACACCCTCAAGCAAGAGGGTAAGACACAGAAAGAATTTTTTGAACAAATAGGCTGTTCCCAGAGTGTTGTATTAAAGCTGGGGTATGTAAGATTGTAATGTAGTCTGTAACTTTTCAAACAATATATTTTTAACATATTTCTTCACTCTGTCACTATCTACTGACAAACTGATGTTAGACAAAGTAATCTCTGAAAAAAACTATAGTCCCCTTGCTTCTCTATCAGCATTTATAAAAACACTAAAAACACAGAGTGACCAGGACAATGACAGCCAATAAAAACAGAGTTTGTAACCAGCCAATTAAAAACAGAGCTTGAATTTGAATCAGCCAATAAAAACAGAGCTTGAATTTGAATCTCAGCAGAGCCTCCCCCATATGGCTCTGAGGGGAGGGAACAGAATGATTTCACCTGCTGGAAATTTTTCTAAGTCCCAGGGTACTGCAGAAACTACAGAGTATAGCTTTAAGGCACCTCAGTGGGAAGTCTGTGGGAAAAGTGTGGCAGAAAACGCTGCACAACGAGAAGAGGTGACCGGACCCTGAGGAAGATTGTGGAGAAGGGCCGATTCCAGAGCCACTGTGCACAGGCGTGTGCAGGAAATGGGCTACAGGTGCCGCATTCCCCAGGTCAAGCCACTTTTGAACCAGAAACAGCAGCAGAAGCGCCTGACCTGGGCTACAGAGAAGCAGCACTGGACTGTTGCTCAGTGGTCCAAAGTACTTCTTTCAGATGAAAGCAAAGTTTGCATGTCATTCGGAAATCAAGGTGCCAGAGTCTGGAGGAAGACTGGGGAGAAGGAAATGCCAGAAGTCCAGTGTCAAGTACCCACAGTCAGTGATGGTCTGGGGTGCCATGTCAGCTGCTGGTGTTGGTCCACTGTGTTTTATCAAGGGCAGGGTCAATGCAGCTAGCTATCAGGAGATTTTGGAGCACTTCATGCTTCCATCTGCTGAAAAGCTTTATGGAGATGAAGATTTCATTTTTCAGCACGACCTGGCACCTGCTCACAGTGCCAAAACCACTGGTAAATGGTTTACTGACCATGGTATTACTGTGCTCAATTGACCTGCCAACTCTCCTGACCTGAACCCCATAGAGAATCTGTGGGATATTGTGAAGAGAAAGTTGAGAGACACTCTTGATTAGTTTAAAGGTATTGTGACATGATGTTGGAAATTTGCATATTTGTCACAACATATATATCTTATATCATTCAGCTCTGATAGTTTTTTTCAACATAAATTATAAATATATTAAAATTTCATTCCAAGTTATGGTAGTTATTTCTCTGGGACACGCCCCTAAAATTCCGCGCACTTCCGCAAACCGTCATTTGACGTACCCGTGGGGAGCCGCTGCTCAATGGGCATATAACTAATAATGGCTGGAGCATGTCGACTCAGACGAGTGCAGCATTTCTAGTGTTCATCTAAGCGATTTGTCTTCAGTTTTGGAAGTTCTGTTAGTTCTGGTGATGAACAAGAGCCAGCAGGTTTTAATTTAGGTATTCAACCGTATTTATATGAACCTTACCGTTCAGGAAGTTAGTCTAAACCGACACTGCAGAGGAGGGAGGATTTAGGTTAGATTTATCATTTTAAGACAGTCAATCGTCCAAAACTCTCATTACTAAACCCTCACAGAATTAATAAACTTACTGATGTTACGTTATCGCGCAGACATCATTTAAAAATGCATGACAACTGGGACGTTTCCAGAATTTTATAAGGTGTGGTTACTTTAGTCAAAGTCAAAGTCAACTTTATTGTCAGATCTGCAATATGTACAGTACAGGTAGTCCCATACTGACGAGCGAGTTCCGTTACAACGAGGTGCTCGTAACACGGAAATCTCGTAATTTGGAATGGCCGCCACGTGTCTCGTAAGTCCGGAATTTCGCTCGTAAGTTGGAACGGTTTTGCTAGCGCGACTACAAACACTCGTTTTTCATCGAAAAACTGCTTATGAGTGCATAAAAATGATCGGAAACGTGTGTCCACGTGTTTAGCTAACAAACTGTGGTGAAAAAACACAGAAAAACTCAGTAATTTTTGCGTTTTTTCCAAAAATTTGCCAGCTCGTAAGTCCGGAACCTCGTATGTAAGAGCGCTCGTAAGTCGGGGACTACCTGTACAGGACATACACAGGACCGAAATTTCGTTTCTCTCAGTCCCTCGGTGCAACAGTAAACATCTAAACATTGAAACACTGAAACATATAATAATAGACATAAGCATAAAATAGTAAAACTAACACTGTCCTGAGTTTTTTGCATAGTGGTATAAGAGTATGAAAATTTACACCAACTCTAAAACTAAAACATTAAACATTTAATGAACATAATACTGTCCTGAGTTTTTGCATACTAGTATAAAAAAGAGTATAAAAAGTATAACTAAAATAAACTAAAGGTTTCTAGCATTGACATTTGCAAAGTGGCAAAGCAGCGTATGAGTTAATGTACACAGTATATGTATGAGGTAGTAGTTGATGTTGTTATAGAGGCAAAAAGTGGCATATGCAGTAAGGCACATTGGGCATCCCTAAATAAGACCGGTCAGAGCACACTGTATATGTATCAGCAGTGGTGTAGATATTAGAGTAGTGTAAATGTAAACAGTAGTAATTAAATGTAAGCAGTAGTAATAAAAGTAAACAGTATTAATAAATGTAAACAGAGAATGTAAACAGTATTATGACTATAGGCAGTGATGTAATACAAACATTATATACATTTTTATACATTTTTATACATAGTTTATATACAAAGTTGATCTGAAAAATGCCACATGCCTTGTTGGCATGATGGATAACGCGTCTGCTCTTCACCCCAATGACGTGAGTTCAAATCTGACCTGGTTTCACTTATTTTAATTTTTTTTTTTTTTTGGGATAAATAAAATAAAAATGGAGTTTGTGTTAAAACCACAGGCCTAATATGCCTGTGGTTTTAACACAAACTCATTTTGTGTTAAAAGGAGTTTGTGTTAAAACCACAGGCATAATATGCCTGTGGTTTTAACACAAACTCATTTTGTGTTAAAAGGAGTTTGTGTTAAAATAAAAAAGGAGTTTGTGTTTAAACCACAGGCATATTATGCCTGTGGTTTTAACACAAACTCCTTTTAACACAAAATGAGTTTGTGTTAAAACCACAGGCATATTAGGCCTGTGGTTTTAACACAAACTCCATTTTTATTTTATTTATCCAAAAAAAAATTTTTTAAATAAGTGAAACCAGGTCAGATTCAAACTCACGTCGTTGGGGTGGAGAGCAGACGCGTTATCCATCATGCCAACAAGGCGTGTGGCATTTTTCAGGTCAACTTTGTATATAAAGTAACCACACCTTATAAAATTCTGGAAACGTCCCAGTTGTCATGTATTTTTAAATGATGTCTGCGCGATAACGTAACATCAGTAAGTTTATTAATTCCGTGAGGGTTTAGTAATGAGAGTTTTGGACGATTGACTGTCTTAAAATGATAAATCTAACCTAAATCCTCCCTCCTCTGCAGTGTCGGTTCAGACTAACTTCCTGAACGGTAAGGTTCATATAAATACGGTTGAATACCTAAATTAAAACCTGCAAACTAACAGAACTTCCAAAACTGAAGACAAATCGCTTAGATGAACACTAGAAGTGCTGCACTCGTCTGAGTCGACATGCTCCAGCCATTATTAGTTACATGCCCGTTGAGCAGCGGCTCCCCACGGGTACGTCAAATGACGGTTTGCGGAAGTGCGCGAAATTTTAGGGGCGTGTCCCAGAGAAATAACTACCATAACTTGGAATGAAATTTTAATATATTCATAATTTATGTTGAAAAAAACGATCAGCGCTGAATGATATAAGATATATATGTTGTGACAAATATGCAAATTTCCAACATCATGTAACAATCCCTTTAAGGCCGCTATCAAAGCATCCTGGGCCTCCAGAACACCTCAGCAGTGCCACAGGCTGATTGCCTCCATGCCACGCCTCATTGAAGCAGTCATTTCTGCTAAAGGATTCCCGACCAAGTATTGAGTGCATAACTGAACATAATTATTTGAAGGTTGACTTTTTTTTTGTATTAAAAACACTTTTTTCTTTTATTGGTCGGATGAAATATGCTAATTTTTTTAGAAAGGAATTTTGAGTTTTCATGAGCTGTATGCCAAAATCATCAGTATTAAAACGATAAAAGACCTGAAATATTTCAGTTGGTGTGCAATGAATCTAAAATATATGAAAGTTTCATTTTTATCATTACATTAGGGAAAATAATGACCTTTATCACAATATGCTAATTTTTTATAAGGACCTGTATGACTAATGAAGACTCAGACAATTTTATAATATTGATTTAACAGAAAGAGCTCTATAATTCATTTTAATTGTAGAAGTATAAATGCAAACATATCTGCAATAATTGATTATCTAAAACAACTAATACTAAACGTGGCAGCACGGTGGCAAAACTGGTAGAGCTGCTGCCTCTCAGCGAGCAGGTCCCCGGTTCAAATCCCGGTCTGGGGGCCTTTCTGGGTGGAGTTTGCATGTTCTCTCCGTGCATGCGTGGGTTTTCTCCGGGTGCTCCGGTTTCCTCCCACAATCCAAAAACATGCATGTTAGGCTGATTGGTAACTCTAAATTGACCCTGGGTGTGAGTGAGACAGGTCCCTCTTGTGGACTTCAGGAAGAGGGATGCCCAACATGCCCCTCTGACCATCAACAGCACCGCAGTGGAGAGAGTAGACAGCACCAAGTTCCTGGGAGTGCACGTCTCAAAGGACCTGTCCTGGAGCAGGAACACTGCATCACTGGCCAAGAAGGCTCACCAGCGTCTCTACTTTCTCCGCAAGCTGAAAAGGGCTGGAGCTTCAACCCCCATCATGTGCACCTTCTACAGAGGTGCCATAGAAAGTGTCCTGACCAGCTGCATCACTGTGTGGTTTGGTGCATGTACTGCATCCTGCCGCAAGAGCCTCCAGCGCATCGTGAGAGCAGCTGAGAAGATCGTCGGCACCTCCTTCCCCTCACTGCAGGACTTACACAGCAACCGCCTCACTCGGAAAGCCCTCTGCATGGCAGGTGATCCCACACACCCACTACACAGCTGCTTCAGCCTGTTGCCTTCAGGGAGGAGACTGAGGAGTCTCCAGGCTCGAACCAGCAGACTGAGAGACAGCTCTGTTCATCAGGCAGTCAGGATGCTAAACACTCTGCCTGCTCTGCCCCCCCTCCCATTTGAACTGCCTTAACACTAAAAACTTTCTCACACATTACCACACAACACAAAGATTTTAACACTGGACTCTGTGTCATCAAACGGGTTATTCACTAAACTCTCGGTCATGTGCTCATTCAGTTTGCACTACTTCTCATATTTGCACTAATGTTTGTATTACATCACTGCCTATAGTCATAATACTGTTTACATTCTCTGTTTACATACTACTGTTTACATTCAATGTTTACATTTATTAATACTGTTTACATTTATTACTACTGCTTACATTTATTACTACTGTTTACATTTACACTACTTTAATATCTACACCACTGCTGATACATATAGAGTATTCTCTGACCGGCCTTATTTAGGGATGCCCAATGTGCCTTACTGCATATGCCACTTTTGCCTCTATAACAACATCAACTACTACCTCATACATATACTGTGTACATTAACTCATATGCTGCTTTGCCACTTTGCAAATGTCAATGCTAGAACCTTTAGTTTATTTTATAGTTATACTTTTTATACTTTTTTTATACTAGTATGCAAAAACTCAGGACAGTATTATGTTCATTAAATGTTTAGTGTTTTAGTTTTAGAGTTGGTGTAAATTTTCATACTCTTATACCACTATGCAAAAACTCAGGACAGTGTTACAGTTTTACTATTTTATGCTTATGTCTATTATTATATGTTTCAGTGTTTCAATGTTTAAATGTTACTGTTGCACCGAGGGACTGAGAGAAACGCAATTTCGGTCCTGTGTATGTCCTGTACATATTGCAGTTCTGACAATAAAGTTGACTTTGACTACAGCTGCTAACAGCTACAGCTGCTAACAGCTACAGCTGCTAACAGCTACAGCTGCTAACAGCTACAGATGCTAACAGCTACAGCTGCTAACAGCTACAGATGCTAGCAGCTACAGATGCTAACAGCTACACATGCTAACAGCTACAGCTGCTAACAGCAGCTGCTAACAGCTACAGATGCTAACAGCTACAGATGCTAACAGAGTGAATTAACTTACTCTTGTCGAGGACACAAATCCTCTCATCGGTTCATTGCATTTGTGGAGGAAAGACTATCATAAACCAGATAATACAATAATTTATTAAGCTTCCAGCTCGAAGGAGACGCTAATGAAATATATGTATATCAGTATTACACCTGTATCACACATATTATGTGTTATGATTTATGTTCACTTAATTCCACCATATAATGTGAAATATATTCAAGATGGAACCTTTATTTTCGGGTTTTATTTTCAATAGGGAAGAGTTTTTCAGTTACACGCCTGCACAATACAACAGACCTAACACTTGAAGTTTACATATGAAGCTGGTAGCTTATTGTCTGAGAGGCGGATCACGTTACAGAGTAGGGCAGTCCCAGGCGTTTCGAAGGCGGTCTGGTCCCAGGATTGGTCCCACGAGGCGATGACGTCATCTGGAGGTATAAAACCGTGGTCCGCCTTCGAAGGTTCATGTGTGTTGGAACTTGTGATCGGTGAGAGGTCTGTTTGCAGCTGCAAGGTTTATGCTCATATGTACAATAAACCTGCATAAAACTTGCACATTCGTTTCAGAGCTTCCTTCAACCTTTTGAATTCGTAACACTAACCAAGCAGGATCACAGAAACAGAAAATCCACACAGAGTATTTAAAGACTACACCCAGAAATGTTACCAAACACGTTATTCTAGCACACATCACTTAATTTCTTGTCCAGCAACAGTTTGCAGCTTCCTTATATGGAGTTGTTTTTTTACTAAAAGAAGTTTCTGTTATTGAAACATTCTGTCATGAAACCACTCCTAGTTTTTCTCATCTTGAGCGGTTGGTCAACATTCTTCCCATTTCATTCAACAGGGAGTGGTTGAAACTTGTCAAACTAAATCAGTCCCACAGACCAGGGTCGCAAATCGCCACTATGCAGGTTATGCAAGGCATACGGGCGCTGCCCTACAGGGGGCGCCAAAAACGTCTCTAGAAAAAATGTTTTTCTAGCAGGCATCTTCTTTAACTGCATGAAATGATCAATAACAGGGAAACAGCACTGCTTAGGCGCCCCCCCCCCTGCTCCCTCACCTCCCTCCTCCTATCTCTCTGCTCTCCCTTCACACACAGGTGCTGTGAACACGCACCCCTAGAGAACGCACACAGGCACGTTATTTATTTATTTATTTATTTTTTCACTCGTGCACTTGACTTTGGAGCGGCAGAAAAACTATCCAGGGCGCAAAACAGGAAAAGGAAGTTGTTGGAAGGATGAAAAAAAAAGCCTTTCAATGTGGTTAAAAGATATTAGGTAAGTACTGTCAGTGTATGAGCAGGACAGGAGGGTTGTAAAATATTCAGGTTAGCTAAAGCTAGCCTAATAGGAATCGTCCCATATTTGGCTGTTAAATAAATGTAGCCTCCCCTAAAGACGTGATTTGTTTAATATTTTTATGAATATTTTATACATGTCCCACACATCCACACACTAAGTGTAAGAATGACCTAAATAAAACTCAGGAAACATTAACACAAGCTAAACTGTTGTGGTGGCAGTTCCCAGCTATGTTCCAGTGCTGCAATTTATACACTCATATGTACATTTATTATTATTGATTCTTTAATTAAAGATGAGTTGTACAAGTTTATGTGTGTATCAGACAAATTAGTCCTCAGTGTCACTATAGCCCTGAGACTCAAAAAGGTTGGTGACCCATGTTACCAACCTTTTTGGCAGAGGGACACTTGAGTTTAAATGTCTTATTTAATATCACTACAGTGGTGTGTGTTGTGATGTATCTGGTAAGTCAGATTAGATGAAATGTACAGTCAGTAACTGTTATCCAACAAGGAGATGATTTAAATTAAAGTTTAATTTCTATTGTGGTTTGACTGCTGTATTTTTAAACCTACTTAACACAAAATTAATGTCATTCAGCTGTGAGGATGGAGAGAAGGAAGAGAAGATGACAGAGGAATCAGGACAGACTGGGGAAGGCAACAGGTTGGTCTAATGCAGGTGGAAGTGAGGGAACAGCTACTTAATCCCAAGCAATAACATGTAAACATTATTTTTAAAAACTGTATTAAGATCTGTAATTTTTACAACTAATATATAATGCTTTTTTGACCATATGACAGTGCAGAATGCCACAGACAAAGGGTGAAGGAGACAGACACGAGGTCAGTGATAGAGGAGACAAGTGATGACATCAGGTAGGAATAATTACATTAGGGAGGCAACAAAAACCTATACTGTATACCATGATGGTTTGAATTTCTGATGACCATCTTTCATTGTCTTCTTTCACGGAAAGTAACAGTTTAAATGTCATAAATGTTAAAACACTGACATGGACTCCAGGCTGTTAAGATTTCATATTTTCACTACATAAAATGTTGAGCACTGATTACCACTACTGTTATACATTTTTACTTTATTAAACTTCTTATTTGTTTATCATTGAAATTATCACCTGATATGATATGTAACATAAAAAAATCTGTAATATTGCTACTGTATTTTCTAAGTGCATGACTAAGGGAGGAAAGCTGTATGAGGCGGCAGGTAAAGGGAGCGCGCGGGGGGCGCGGGGGGCGCCGTTGATGTTTTCGCATCCACCTCAAAAATATGTAGTTGCGCCCCTGCCACAGACAGACACCTCCACACTCTCCACAGACAAGAAGCTGCAGTGCTACAAGCCTCTGGCAGCAGCAGCTTGGAACTAAATCACAGAATAAAGTATTTGACTCACGAGAAGTCTTTTTTCATTAGTAATTGAAATAAATCACGGAGCTAAATCCAGACGTAGCTTCTCATCAGAAGGAAAACAAAGAGGCCGAGCTGGTGACGTGACGTCATGTCCACATATTATATCCTGATTTAACCCCACGTGCAACTTCATTTAGGATTTCAATGAAGTTGGTAAATCCAGTTCACTTTATGGATCTGAGTCAGTCTAATGAGTCACTAAAGTAACCCGGTTCACTTCATGGATCTGAGTCAGTCTAATGAGTCACTAAAGTAACTCGGTTCACTTGAGTCGTTCACTCTTTGTTTGTTTTGGATCAGCACAGAGAGTAAGAAGTAACTCCTTTATCTTCCAGAAAACTGCTACTAACTTGTAACAAAGTCACTGGAGAGAAAGAATAAAGACACAAACCTAAAAGATGCAGTTGATGGTTGGGACTGAAAACAGCATCTAACATGTGTCTTGCTCCGTTTGTTCCTGAGCTGCAGCTCTACTTCCAAAATCCTCAGACTTTTCTTCTTCCTCTGCTTCCAGCTGTTTGAGCCGCTGTCTCCACATCTGTTCACTTCCGGTCAGCAACATTTACAGATGTTACAGCTCAATTTAACGTTCACTTCAACTCATTTGAGCAGCAGTCGAGAGAAAAGGCCTTCAGCTCGTAGCTACGGAGCAGAACAACAAACACTGACGTCACAACTGAGCAACTTCCGGTGCTGGGAGAACATCACTTCCGTTAGCTGCTGCTCTTCAAAATAAGAGCTCGAACTGATCTGTTCTTCAGCTCTACATCCTTCAGTTTCTGTGTTCCCATGGCAACTTGTAAATATTTCACTGAATTTAGACCCATCTGATGTAGTTTAAGAAGGATTAGTATTTAATCAACACAAACTAGATGATGTAATGAAAGATGAGCAGCTTGTGGTGCATCTTCAAGCAGAGCAGGAAGAAAAGTGTTGAATCTTCATGAACACACGTCTGGGATCAAGCTCTTTATCAGAGTCCTGGAAACATCTGGATCCTTCTTCAGGATCTGAACAGCTGCTGTCTCCTTGGTCTTCAGGCTCAGTCCAACTGTGGTCACATGATCAAAACAGGTTCCAGATGTTCTGATGGAGCAACAGACAGAATCAGTTTTCATCTTTCAGGATTCTGGAAGTCCTTTGATTCCAGCTGCAGCTGTTGTTAAATGTGTGTTTGTGTTAGTCAAACATCTGGATGGGTCACACAATGGGAGCCTTGTGTGGGACTTGAATGGACTGATGATCCAGAGTACAGGTGTCCCCATACTAGTTCTTTCAGACTGAGTACAAGTACTTCAGTTTGGGTACTTGCTGATACTGAGTACTGATACTGAGAAGTGAATGAGTTAGTACTTAAACATTAAACTATGACTTTAGTTTTATAAAGAACAGGAAACAGCTGTCTCATCATCACCTGCGTTTATCTTCAAATGTCTCTGAACTATGGACATTTTTTATTATTTGTCCTCATTTAAGGACAAAGTGGACGGGGAGATGACGTCACCAAACATCAAAGTGGCGTTGGTCTTGTTGAGGGATGTGTATAAATGCAGCACGCTCTATTATTTGACTTTATTAAAATAGACTTTATAACTTTTCTGCTTCTTTACTGTTGTTGTGAACGATGTGAAATGTTTCCATGATGCTTCCTCGTGTTATAATCATTCTTCATGGGACTAACAGTCAGGAGACAGTGGAGAGCTCGTCTTTTATTCTGTTCCAGACCTTTGAATGAAATGGTACAGAGAGTATTCCCTGAGGGACTCCTGGAGAAGTGTTGACCTCCTGTGTGCAGCTGCTGGTTCGATTCTGAAAGCAGCAGGACGAGGTGAAGGCCCCTGAAGAGTTTTCTACAAACCTTTTCATTTCAGGAAGTCAGAGCGAGTCAGAGACTCAGACGAGGCAAAGAGACGTGAAGAAGTTCTGTTCTTGATGACGTGTTGACCTGCTGCCACTTGTTGGCTCTTCTCCAAACTTTGTCATAAACTTCATGACGTCCACACCTGATCGTCTGACAACCAGTTTGTTCCACCACAGCTCTTCAGTAATGGAGTCATGAGGACAAGTATGAGGACTGGAGGCTGCTACCAGACACCACTCATCCAGATGTGTAGAGTCGGAGCTGCCACAGCTGTCTGTTAGAGAGGAAGAGGAAAGAGCAGCAACACACACACACACACACACACTGCACGTTGATTTCCTGAATGCAGAGTTATTCAGAGCGAGCTGTGGAGGATCATACGAGCTGCAGACCTGTTGAAGCTGCTGTGATTTTCACAAAGGCCAGATTCCAATTTTGGAGGACGAGGATGTTTTTTATTAATATTTTATGTATTAAAAAATGTTTCTTTTTTTATTTATTCTGTTTTCACTTTGACTTTATTAGATAATCTGTTAATTAAAGTTAACTCAGCAGAAAAATCATAAAAAGACTAAATTATTGTATCTCAGCATCATTTCCCTCAAACATGTTTAAAGAAGAGCTGCAGCCTTTGGTTCAACTTTATTCTAACCCACAGATGTTCAAATCACAAAACAAGAATTACAATTTAAATCACTAAAATAAAATAATCTGTGTACAAGAAACAAATCCACACATCTAAATTGAACAATAAAAGTAGACACAATGAGTGAAAATACATCAAATGATGAGGGAACAAAAATAGATGTTTTTGTAGAATCTGGTTCATCAGAGATTTAATTCAGTTCAGTTTATTTAAATAGCTCCAAGTCACAACAGAAGTCGTCTCAGGAACTGAACAGAAAGATTCATCTGAAAGTCCTGATGAACCTTTTATTAGAACCTGCAGAGATTTGAACAGCTGATCTGAAGCAACATGCAGGTGTTCAACTGAACTGAGCACTCATGCTGTTTGATGGTCTCCTTCTCTGTGGAGGACATCCATCCATCATCCATCCATCTATCCATCCATCCATCCATTATCTTCTGCAGAATTTGCTCAACTGTTATGACGTTGTAAATGTTTTGGTTCTAGGATGAAGTCAGACAAAATGGACACCACCACCAGGTGATGAGGCGAGTTGGATTCTGGACACGGCCTACGTAACCGGTCCAGAAGTGGAAATGGAAACACGATGACCCAAACTGACCTGATCTATGCTGTCACAGTGGAAAAGAGACATAAGTGGACATTTATTTACCTGCAGCATTGTTTACACAAACAGACAAAGAAGCAGCAGGTCCTGTAAGTGGACATGAATGAAAGGGTGATCATGTTTTGTCCATGTCTGAGTGAAAGGAAAGTCCTCAGACAGGTCATGTGATGGAACATGAGCAAATGAGAAGAAGTCCTAAAAATGATGCTGATGGATCAAAAGAGTGAAATGTGAACTCAGAGTGCACAGATGAACATCAGCTGGATGCTGAAGCCAGATGTTTGCAGATGTTCCTGCATGTGGTTTGTGAGTGGATCCAGCAGGTGGCAGCACTGAGCTGTAAATGAGCTCCAGAGCAGATGTGAAGGCAGATGTGAAGCAGCCACAGTTAGTTGTTGTGTGAACATGTTTCACACACAACACACAGGAGGTGTGGAGAGAGGAGAGCAACATCACAGCAACACGTTGCTGCTTTCAAAGCAACACTTGTGTTTGTGCTGCAACAACAACTATTAGTCATGACAGAAGATCAATGAAGTGTCTGAGCAGCTGCTGGACCATGTGACCCCGGGGTCAAACACCTGCAGCTCTTCATCTTCTTCTAGTGGCTCTTCATCACCTTTTGATTCATTTCACTTCTATTGATTTATTCACTTGATCTTGAAGGTCCAGGTGAAACTTTAACATCAAGTTCTCCAGATGTTTCAATCATTTGTCAACATCAAGTTCTCCAGATGTTTCAATCATTTGTCAACATCAAGTTCTCCAGATGTTTCAATCATTTGTCAACATCAAGTTCTCCAGATGTTTCAATCATTTGTCAACACAAACATGTGTCACAGCCACGTGCACATCCCTCACATCCCAGTGCACGTTGGGGTCTCCTGCTGCTCCACAAAGGTCTGGACCATGTGAAGACCTTGTTGGAAAACAAAGGTCTGGACCATGTGAAGACCTTGTTGGAAAGCAAAGGTCTGGACCATGTGAAGACCTTGTTGGAAAACAAAGGTCTGGACCATGTGAAGACCTTGTTGGAAAACAAAGGTCTGGACCATGTGAAGACCTTGTTGGAAAACAAAGGTCTGGACCATGTGAAGACCTTGTTGGAAAACAAAGGTCTGGACCATGTGAAGACCTTGTTGGAAAACAAAGGTCTGGACCATGTGAAGACCTTGTTGGAAAACAAAGGTCTGGACCATGTGAAGACCTTGTTGGAAAGCAAAGGTCTGGACCATGTGAAGACCTTGTTGGAAAGCAAAGGTCTGGACCATGTGAAGACCTTGTTGGAAAGCAAAGGTCTGGACCATGTGAAGACCTTGTTGGAAAACAAAGGTCTGGACCATGTGAAGACCTTGTTGGAAAACAAAGGTCTGGACCATGTGAAGACCTTGTTGGAAAACAAAGGTCTGGACCATGTGAAGACCTTGTTGGAAAGCAAAGGTCTGGACCATGTGAAGACCTTGTTGGAAAACAAAGGTCTGGACCATGTGAAGACCTTGTTGGAAAACAAAGGTCTGGACCATGTGAAGACCTTGTTGGAAAACAAAGGTCTGGACCATGTGAAGACCTTGTTGGAAAGCAAAGGTCTGGACCATGTGAAGACCTTGTTGGAAAACAAAGGTCTGGACCATGTGAAGACCTTGTTGGAAAACAAAGGTCTGGACCATGTGAAGACCTTGTTGGAAAACAAAGGTCTGGACCATGTGAAGACCTTGTTGGAAAGCAAAGGTCTGGACCATGTGAAGACCTTGTTGGAAAACAAAGGTCTGGACCATGTGAAGACCTTGTTGGAAAGCAAAGGTCTGGACCATGTGAAGACCTTGTTGGAAAACAAAGGTCTGGACCATGTGAAGACCTTGTTGGAAAGCAAAGGTCTGGACCATGTGAAGACCTTGTTGGAAAACAAAGGTCTGGACCATGTGAAGACCTTGTTGGAAAACAAAGGTCTGGACCATGTGAAGACCTTGTTGGAAAGCAAAGGTCTGGACCATGTGAAGACCTTGTTGGAAAACAAAGGTCTGGACCATGTGAAGACCTTGTTGGAAAACAAAGGTCTGGACCATGTGAAGACCTTGTTGGAAAACAAAGGTCTGGACCATGTGAAGACCTTGTTGGAAAACAAAGGTCTGGACCATGTGAAGACCTTGTTGGAAAACAAAGGTCTGGACCATGTGAAGACCTTGTTGGAAAACAAAGGTCTGGACCATGTGAAGACCTTGTTGGAAAACAAAGGTCTGGACCATGTGAAGACCTTGTTGGAAAACAAAGGTCTGGACCATGTGAAGACCTTGTTGGAAAGCAAAGGTCTGGACCATGTGAAGACCTTGTTGGAAAACAAAGGTCTGGACCATGTGAAGACCTTGTTGGAAAACAAAGGTCTGGACCATGTGAAGACCTTGTTGGAAAACAAAGGTCTGGACCATGTGAAGACCTTGTTGGAAAACAAAGGTCTGGACCATGTGAAGACCTTGTTGGAAAACAAAGGTCTGGACCATGTGAAGACCTTGTTGGAAAACAAAGGTCTGGACCATGTGAAGACCTTGTTGGAAAACAAAGGTCTGGACCATGTGAAGACCTTGTTGGAAAGCAAAGGTCTGGACCATGTGAAGACCTTGTTGGAAAACAAAGGTCTGGACCATGTGAAGACCTTGTTGGAAAACAAAGGTCTGGGAGATCTAGATGATCTGGACAAGTGTCACTTCATGGTGGAGAAGACGAGTCACTTGAACACGCTGAATACATCTGGAGGAGCTTTGGTGTTTGGAGGTACACACACACTGTGTACTTATTGTGTGTCATTATTGTGTGTCATTATTGTGTGTAATTATTATGTGTAATTATTGTGTGTCATTGTGTGTCATTATTGTGTGTCATTATTGTGTGTAATTATTGTGTGTCATTATTGTGTGTCATTATTGTGTGTAATTATTGTGTGTCATTGTGTGTCATTATTGTGTGTCATTATTGTGTGTCATTATTGTGTGTCATTATTGTGTGTAATTATTGTGTGTCATTATTGTGTGTCATTATTGTGTGTAATTATTGTGTGTCATTGTGTGTCATTATTGTGTGTCATTATTGTGTGTAATTATTGTGTGTCATTATTGTGTGTCATTATTGTGTGTCATTATTGTGTGTAATTATTGTGTGTCATTATTGTGTGTCATTATTGTGTGTCATTATTGTGTGTAATTATTGTGTGTCATTGTGTGTCATTATTGTGTGTCATTATTGTGTGTCATTATTGTGTGTCATTGTGTGTCATTATTGTGTGTCATTATTGTGTGTCATTATTGTGTGTCATTGTGTGTCATTATTGTGTGTCATTATTGTGTGTAATTAGTGTGTGTCATTATTGTGTGTCATTATTGTGTGTAATTATTGTGTGTCATTGTGTCTCATTATTGTGTGTAATTATTGTGTGTAATTATTGTGTGTAATTATTGTGTGTAATTATTGTGTGTCATTATTGTGTGTAATTATTGTGTGTCATTATTGTGTGTCATTATTGTGTGTCATTATTGTGTGTCATTATTGTGTGTCATTATTGTGTGTCATTATTGTGTGTACTTATTGTGTGTCATTATTGTGTGTAATTATTGTGTGTCATTATTGTGTGTCATTGTTGTGTGACAGTCTCAGACTGGAGTGATACCAAAAACCAGTAAAACCAGTAAAAAGTCCAGATTGTTGCTGGTGTTCTGGAAACTAACAGTGAAACTGGTTGTGATGGGAGTTCTGGTTCTGTCTCTGTCAGTCAGAGTTTTAGAGGAGGGTCTTGGTTTTTCCACTGGAGATTTGATCCTGGATGTTTGTAACTGTCAGTCTGAGACAGCTGAGAGTTTCTGTTACCATGGAGACGGTGATGAGCTCCAGCTGCAGCTGATGTTCATCATTTCATCTAAAATCCATGTGATGGATCATGTGAACATGAGAAGAATAAAAAGCAGAGCTGAAGGCTCAGTTTGGTTCTGGTTCCTGCTGGATTCTGTCATCAGCAGCTTTGTTCACGACACAATCAGCATCCTTTAAAACTCACATGATTTGACTTTTATTCTCTTTGTTCAACAAGAGTTTGAAACAAGTTACAGACAGAAAGCAGCAACTTAGTCTCAGAGAAATGAAATAAAAATCAACTCAAAGTCGTTCAACAGAAAACAATTATCTTTAATATCATCCAGCCTCGACTGGACTCTGAGAGAAACTCACTGGTTGTTGGAGGAAACTCTTTGTTTGAAATCAAGAGGAAGAAACTTTGACATGTTGCTCTTAAAGGACACACAGCTGGGTCCAGGTCCAGGTTCAAATTCAGATTTGGGACAGTTGAACCCGGAGGCCTTCACCTCTGTTTAGCCGTGTTTCCATCAAGGTTTCTAGGTGCGCATTTTGAAGTATCGCAGCAGAAAAGCTTAATGGAAACGGCAAAATCCGTATTTACTTTCTCAAGTTCGCCAAAAAGTTTATACGCTCGCTTGAGGTGGTTTTTGGGATGTTCGAAAATGAGCAGATGCGCACAGCGACAGATGGAAACACATTTGCCGACTCGTGCTGCCGAAGCGAACATTCACGTCACGTGACTGATCAGCTGTTTCCGCTCCGGACAACATGTAACATCGCTAAAACTAGTTTGTATGACAGAATAAATACAACTCGACCGATAGCAACACGTACCTGAAATATTCTCTCCTTTTTGACGAGATGTGTGGCCAGGTTCTGTTTTCAACTGCTACTTCCTGTTTACTGTAGACATGCGCAGTGCTGACGTCTGACGTAATGACGCTGACGTCTGACGTAATGACGCTGTGCGTGGCTTGGTAGATGCGCTTCAAGCCAGCAGATGGAAACACTTCTGCTTCGCATTAATTTGTATTTACATATTTGCGAGATTTCAAAAATTAGCTCAAAAATCGAAATGAAAATGGATGGAAACACAGCTTTTGATGATGGACGGTTTCTTTTCACAAAGATGGCCTCCTTTACTCCTCTCTCAAACCATTGTTCCTTCAACTGTCCCCCTCTTACAATGCTGTTATTGCTAGTATCACTCAGCCCTCTGTGAATAGCAAACAACCATCAGGGTGCTAACGATCCATCGTTAGGCTGATGGTCCTCCTTGATCATGTGAGCAGCTGGTTTCAGGCTGTCATCAGCCAACTGGTTGATCCACTGTGAGAGGGTGCTATTTATAAGACTGAGCTGAATACAGCAGCTCAGACTGAGGAAGTCTTTCGGACGAAAGACGAAACGTTTCTACAATTTTTTTGCTTTGTTTTGTTTTTTGAATGTCCAGAGGACCAGACTTTTTATTTTTATTTTTCTACCTGGATTATTGAACATGCATCAGGGTATTTTGACACCAAAGATCAAACATTTGTTTAAAGAGTGAGTGCTGAGCTCTGACATGGAGAAGAGTGGTGGACAGTTGGAGATGTGACCTCTGACCTTTGCTCTGGCTCTCATGTTCCCCACACAGAGTGGTTTTAGAGGGAGGGACTCCCTCCTCTCTGTCCTCACACTGATCCATGCTGCTGGATTCACATCAGCTCACACACACTTTCTAGCTTCACCTGCAGAGGAAACACACATCATTCATGTGAACATCAACTCTGATCCTCCTTTCCATGATGTGTGCTGTAAAAAGATCAGCTGCTCCTCCTCTGGTTGGCTCTTTGTTTCTTCTCAGCTTCAGCTGAATGCAGTCAGACAGCAGAGTGAGGCAGAGGAAGCTGCATCAGCTGCTGCACTTCTACTATCAGTCCACTAGATGGAGGCATGGAGCTGCAGGCCAGCACACACACATTTCATTCACTGACACACACTGAGTGAGTGAGTGGAAGCTTCAGTGTGTTCACATTCACTCAGTTGAACATTGAAGCTTCATTTGAGCTGATAGAAGCTGCAGCAGAGGATCATCAGTGTTCAGAGCATCACACTCATTCCTCCTGTTCTGTTTCACACTTTACAACAGCAACTACAAACACAGACACGTGTTACATCTCAGCTGCTGGGAGGACGCCATGAAAGCACAGAAAACATTCAAATCATTCTTCTTCACTCAAAGTCTCACTGAAGGCACACTTCACAGCATTTCAAAATAAAAGTCCCTGATTTTTCCCTGAGTGAATCCTGAAATTCCAGGAGATCTTTCAGTCACAAGACGCTCAGAGCTGAGCTGCTTAGGTGGAGGCAAAGATTTATTGTAGCAGTGAGAGATCTGATGCTTCAACGCTCTGAGTCATGAAAGGAGGAACAAACTGGTAAACTGGAGGAGCAGAACATGGACTCACTGGTACCAGAATACTAGCATTAATACATGTGCACGTCACAATCTGTGAAAAATCATCTTTTAATCATCAGATCAGTTCAAATTCTCTGTTTTCAATGTCTGGAAAATGTGAAAGTGGTTTTCCAGGTTTTCAAGGCTCCAGTTTCCCTCTATTGATGATGAAGTCAAGAGACTTTTATTTTAAAAACACTAAAATTAGTAAACGTTTATGATTCTTTCACCATGAAATTGAATAAAAATCACAAACAGACAAATTAAAGATGAAAAACGTTCTTAATACGACACATTTGAAGAAGATTTTTCATCCAGTTTCTGTTAAAGCTAAAAAGTATAAAAATAAAAATGTCCTTAAATGATTCAAAAGGAGTTCATCTGCATCAAGCTCTGAAGTCCAAAAGGACAAAATGATTTTATAGATAAATTGCAGTTTTTGGTGTCACATGATGCGTGTGCGGGCCGGACTTTGAGCAGTCCTGCTCTAACTCCACAGAGAGTCTCACAGATAGAACACATTGACATTTATAAGTAATGTTTCACAAGTGAAGAACTCTAAACTTGTTCTCAGTGGAACAAGTTCATCCATGACATCATCAGATGTTCACTCTTCTTCAGTTTGGACTCAGCTGCTTCCTGTTCTGTTGGGAGATGGTACCAAGCTGTTTTCCTGCAGGGATCAATAAAGTTTGTGTCATGAAGAAGATGAAGTTTCACTTCTTAGGAATGTTTTTCTTCATCTGTTTCCTCATTCAGAGAAGAAAACACACGTGAACAAAGAGACACGTGTCACAAAGAGACACATCCCAGTCAGATGCAATCTGTCGGAAAGCACACCAAAGGATGCATTTCCTCAGGAAGCTAAGGAGCTTAAATATTGATTGCATTTTTATGAAAATGTTTTACAGCTGCTTTATTGAATCTGTTCTGACTTTTTCATTTCTCTGCTGGTTTGGGATGTTGAATTTGAAAAACCGTAATCGCTTACAGGGTGTCATCAAAGAATGCGGGAAAATAATAGGGACTCAAATGAACAACATCATGGATCTATTTAAATCAAGATCTACATCAAAAGCTAAAAAAATTTTGGCAGATCCCACTCATCCTCTACATGCTCAGTTCAATCTTTTGCCTTCAGGCAGAAGATATGGCCTACCTAAATGCAGAACGAACAGATTAAAAAACTCCTTCATCCCCTCAGCTATTGGATTTTTAAACAAAAACTAGGTTTTAAGCTTATCTCCTTTTACATATTTTTATCTTGGAAATCTTAACTTCATGTTTTTAAGGATGAATACTTTGCTTTTTTATGCTGTACCTTTTTAGTAATGTTTTATGTATTTTGTTTTGATGGTACTTTTTATTCTGTTTTATAGCTGTATGAATGTGCTGGCTGTCTCACCACCTCTACCTGTTGTAGATGAATTGCCCCTTGGGGACCTAATAAAGTGAACTTGAACTTGAACCAACACAATCTTCTCTATAGACACAGTCCTGTGACTGTTGTCAAAAAGCTTCAAACTCTTGGTTTCCTTCATCCAGATGTTTAGAAAGTACTTCCTGCACATTCACACACATTTTGAGGCTTTACAAAAACTAGCTGTGTCTAAAATCTCACATGTCCCTGTTTGCAGAACTTTTAGAAGCTGCTGATAAAGTTGAGTGATGTGGACGAGGAGAAATTCTCTGTGAGCTTCAACACAGTTCACACTTGAAACAACAGCATCATTTCCCACCACAATAAAAGCAGTGGAGTGTTTTTAATGTTGGACTTTTATTTTGGAGCTTTAGTGGAGGTGGTTCTTGTTGGAGCTGAAGACAGGTGGAGCAGGGATATAGAGACTGTTAGGAACAGGCCACACTCTCAGTTCTTCACTGAGTCCCTCCCACCTGAAGAACGAGGCTCTGCAACTTTGTTGGAACACCTGAGCTGCAGGTGAACATCTGGACTGATGTGTCAGACGTCACATGATGGAGGAGAGAAACTTGTTGACGTGGATCTGTTCCTGTCAGCGTCCAGCTGAACGCTGGGGTCACATTTCTGTCCTGCAGCCAGTCTCAGCACTCGTTAAGCCCCGCCCCCTGTCTCAGGTAGGCTCCTGACTCCGCCTCCTGTTTCCAGATGTTGAATGAGTGTCCAGAATGTGTGTAGGTGAGAAGATGAGGATGTTGCTGCTGCTTTGTGCTGCAGAAGAACTCCTGTGTGTGTTTGTTGTTCAGTGTGGACTCAGTGATAGTTTCTTGTCAGGATGTTGGAGACCAAAGTGGATCACTGCTCCTGAAACTCTGACATCAAAGGATTTATAGCATCTCATGCAGACACTGTTCTAGAAACTTCACATCACTCTCACTGTCACTCTACATGCTGACACACACTGCATTCTGGGCCTTTTTGCATCTGCAGGACAAAAATACAGAAAACTTTACAGTTTACATTGTAGTGAAAGTTGCTCCGGTCACTTTGGAGGCGTGTCCTGTGTTCACTTGTATCAGGTTAAATGGGTTTCAGTTTCCTGCTCTGGTTTGAAACTGTAAACACTCCAAGTCATGAATGAAGCTGGTGTTTAAATGGAGCCTGTGCAGAAACAACAACTTCTTAGAGTTTGTCTTTTTGTGTCCACAGAGACAAAAGACACTCAGCAGTTTGAAGAGCGTTTTGGAATACATAGTTCCCATGTGACGTCACATCCGTGTTACTTCCAGGTGGACCCTCATTTTGAAAGTCAGAACAGGGGACAGCGCGGTCTAATGGATGTTCATTTTTCACATTTTTTGTTGTTGTTAATTTCTAATTAATTGCAATGGTTACTTCGTGTTGGGTCAGTGGGTGTTCCAGTCGGGTAGACGTTTGGGCAACGCGCAGGTTTCACTTAATCCAAAAAAAAGTAAACGTGAAGGATTTATCTCATCGGAGAAACTCACAACCGCCCCATCTCTGCTTGGATCTGCTCAGAAGACGTCGTGCTTTTGGCCGGTAAACAAAATATTCTACATAAATCATTTTGTGAAACAATGTTAGAGTACAACTGTCTGTGTGTTAGAGCTGTTTTTTTTTTTTCATTATTTAGCAACACCGTCTTGCATGCTGTGGCTAGCTTAGCATCTCGCTAACGCGACAACGGCCTCCTCACGGTCCACCGGGACCGGCGGGGAGACCGTCCCAGTGGGAGAAGGAGGACGGGAGCCAAGTCGTGCGGGCGACGCGTCGGTCCCATGGGACGTGCCCCCGCGGCCGCGACGGATCCACGCCGTCCGACCTGAGCTCGACGGACCCTCCGCTCCAGATGCTAACAACATGCTAACTTCCAACACGGTAACACTCAAAGTGCTGGTTCTGGTCCGTGTTCAGCTTGGACTGTTTGTTGGCTGTGTGTTATTTTAGTTAAACCTTTTTTTAGCTGGTTAGATCTGATTGAGACAGTTTACACATCTTTTTTGGATTTAAAGCTGTGAAGCTGTGTGCTGTGAAGCCGGTGTGCGCTCCTTGTAGTAATTAAATAATTAATGATATCAGAGTAACTACTTTGTGACAAGTTGTCTGATTCGTCTGCCATGATTTCTTTCTCAAACTCATTTAACTCCGACCACTGCCATTTTGCTCTTGCTCCTTGGTGAAGCTGTGGTAGCTCGTGTTTTTGTCCGTATAATTTGCTCTGGTTGTTCGCGTCTGCTTGTTCGCCATCTTGCCTTTTCTGCCTTTAGATGTGGTGCGGAAACCGGTATTGCGCAATACTGGGGGCGTGTCTGGGAACTATGTATGGGGGTCTAGTAAAGGTGGATGTAAATACTTTATGTATTTCTTGACGTCGACAGGTCTAAGTAGAAGACTGTAAGTAGTGTAACACCACCGCTTGAGGTGGAGAAGTGTCACGAACACATCTGAAGGTCGTGGGGTGGAGAAGGAGTAACCACGCTGAAAGGGAATAGCTTGGCTGCACGGACTTTATTCAGCTCTTCAATACAACGTCATCCCCTCATGAACGCTGCCCGCGTCTGCCGTTGTTTTCGCCCGCTTAACCTGAACACACCCAAAAACCCACGAAGAAGAAGTCTCTTAAAGACACAGTAACCTAAATACGTAACTGCCCAAATAAATCATCTTACATCAAAATAAATCAAAATAAATCATCTTACATACTTCCCCCTCTTTAAATGAAATGTCCTCATTTCAAAATAAGGTAACCATAGTAACAATAAGAGAAAATAAATCATCTTCCCAAAACACAATCTCAGAACAATAAAACTTACAACAAAGTCCACATATAGAACAGTTTTTTTTTTTTTTTTTAACTTTGTCACGACAACAGTCGTCGTGGCTTCCTAACCATGCGCCCACACCTGGTGACAACTGTACCCTCAGAAGGCGGCAAGCTAAGAGGTGTTTGCGCCGGCTGCTGGGAGACTGGTTCAGTTTGTCTCCTTGGTGAAAGTGTCAATGACCTCGCAGTTTCTGCTGTCTGTGCTGTTTGGCCAAAGATCAAGGGCAATGAGCCAGACAAAGCTGTGTACTTCGGCAGCGTGTTCATGTTTGGCATTGGGACAGATTGATTGCCCTCCATTGTTAATGTGTCTGTGGAACCACGATAAGGTTTCAACCGATCATAGTGGATGACCTTGGTCGCAGCCTGAGGGTGTTGCACATCCACCAGCTTGTAAAGGAGCCCTTTGTCGTCCACAGATACAACCTTATATGGTCCAGTCCAGTTTGGAGCAAGCTTCTGTCGTTGTGTGGTGGGATCATCCATCCATACCAGATCACCACAAACGTATGGCCTGAACCTCGTGTCCTTGTTGTAGTAGTATTCCCGTTTTTGTCTCTGTTCTTCACTATGTAGAAAAACAGTCTCAAAAGCAGCGTCCATCCGTCGAGCCAGTTCTGCACCATAGTTAGTCGGACTATCAGAAACTGTTGGCGATGAAACATGAACAGTAGCCGGTAGTCTGGGCTCTCTGCCATGCACAAGGAAGTAAGGAGAATACCCTGTGCTCGAGTGTGGCGTAGAGTTGAATGAAAGCACCACAGCAGGAAGGTAGTGGTCCCACTCACCCCCATAGTCCTGGATGAGTCGAGCCAACTGTTCTTTCAAAGTCCTGTTAAATCTTTCCACCATACCATTCCCTCTTGGGTGATATGGGGAGGTCCTTTTCTTTGTCATCTGTAGTTTCTGACAAATGTTTTGTATAATTTCTGACTCATATTGTCGTCCCTGATCCGACAACAGTTCCTCAGGGACACCATGTTCAGGGATATACCTTTCACAGAGTAACTGTGCTACCGTGGCAGCCCTTTGATCAACCATAGCATATGCATTCACATACTTGGTGAAATGGTCCTGTACCACAAGCACATATCTGTTTCCCACAGATGTGACTGGCAGTTCGGTAATGTCCGTACAGACCAACTGAAATGGTCTTTCAGTCTGAATAGATTGTAAAGGAGCTCTGTGCTTTGGTACAACCCTCCTAAAAGCTTCACATGTCTTACACAAGTTACAGAACTGCTCAATATCAGATCTCATTCCTGGCCAATAACACACTGTCAATGCTTTCTTAAATGTTCGTTCAGCACTGTAATGACCAGAACATGGATTACCATGAAAAAATTGCATTGTCTCTGTAACCAGTGCCACTGGAATTAACACTTGATAAACCTCAGGTTTGCCAGGCGGTGTTTGACCTTTTCGACACAACAAGTTATTACATAGCAACAAGTTATGAAACTGCCACCATAGTTTCCTCTGCATTTTACCTTTTACCTGTCTGAGGTAGGGACGTTTCTTGTTTTTAACCCAATTATGCACTTCCCCGAGAACAGGATCAGCAAGTTGCGCATTTACAATGTCCACGTTATGGGCAGATAATGTCTGTTGTAATGTGTCAAACCCCACATTCACATGTGTCCTATCAGTGTCCACACAACAAACTTTTGGTACCATATCGGTCCTCTCTAAATGTTCAGGGGTCGAGCATGACCCCTCATCATTACCCCTCGCCTCAGACAGTGAGACAGATTGTCCTGTATCACTAGGCGAAGAGTGAGCTTCAGGTAGCGTCGTACTTGTCATCTCAATAGAGTCCTGTCCCAATGGTATCCGTGACATGGCATCTGCATTTGTGTGTTTCTTACCCTCTTTGTGAGTGATTGTCCATTGATACGGATCGAGCTCCAACGCCCAACGACCCCTGCGTCCTGTAGGGTCATGCGTAATGTCCATTTTCCTTAAACTAAGCAAAGGACGATGATCAGTAATAATGGTGAAAGGATTGCAACTCAGGTAATGTCTAAAGTGTCTGACTGACCACACAATAGCATACAGTTCTTTGTCATAGGTAGACCATTTTCTCTCTGTTTTTGACAGTACATGACTTGCAAATGCCACCACCCTTTCTTGTCCCTGTTGTATCTGTGATAGTACTGCACCAACTGCCAAATTAGATGCATCTGTGCTCAGAATGAATGGTTCATCAAAGTTTGGAAATGCCATTATTGGAGGAGAAGTCAGTGCCTTCTTAAGTGTTTGAAAAGCTGTGCTACAGTCATCTGTCCATTCAAACACAACTTGTTTTTGGGTAAGTCTATGTAAAGGCTGAGCAATAAAGGCATATTGATGCACAAAACGTCTGTAATATGAGCACAGTCCCAAAAAGGCACGTACCTCTGTCGGCGAACGTGGAACAGGCCAATCACTAATGCGTTCACTGTTGATTGGGTCCACCGTCAGTCCCTCTCGTGACACAATGTGTCCCATGTACTTCACAGCAGGTTTGCAAAAGTCACATTTCTTAGGGTTTAACTTTAACCCTGCTTGTCTGAAGCGAGTGAGAATGTCTGTGAGATTGCCTAGATGTTCTTCAAATGTTTTTCCCATGCAAATGATGTCATCCAAGTAAATGACACAAGTTGTCCAGTGTAGACCTCGCAGAACCAGCTCCATGAGCCTTTGAAAGGTTGGAGGTGCGTTTTTGAGTCCCATGGGCATGACCTTAAATTGGTACAAGCCATCACCTGTAGTAAATGCAGTCTTTTGTCTGTCTGCAGGATCCATTTGTACTTGCCAGTACCCACTAGACATGTCCATGGTAGAAAAGTACTGCGAACCAGACAACGCGTCTAAACTGTCATCTACTCTTGGTAGGGGGTGTGCGTCAGTAATAGTGACAGAGTTCAGTTTTCGAAAATCTACACAAAATCTATATGAGCCATCTTTCTTTTTCACCATCACCACCGGGCTGGCCCAGGGGCTCGAGCTGTCCTCTATCAAATCTTGCGCCTTAAGTGCTTCCACTTGGCGACGGATTTCAGCCTTCATGACTGGAGAGGTGCGGTAGGCTCTCTGAGAGACTGGGGTGTGACAGTTCGTAATGATTTTGTGTGTGACCATGTCAGTTCTACCAAAGTCATGTGGGTGTTGACTAAACACGTCAGCAAAAGAAGTCAAAGTGTCCGTCAGTTGTGTTTTCTGCAATGGCGTCAGGTCTGAATCAGTGTCATCTATAATAGGAGTTGCACCCGGACTGTCAGGTATCTGTCTATTAACATTACCAATAGAACCATCCATAATGGTGAACTCACTCTGGCCCCCTGCCAGGATAGCATGAAAATGTCCCACCTGTGTACCATCATGTAGCATAACTTCACTATGTGAAACATTAGCCACCTTCACACAAATAGAACCGTGCTCTACCCTCGCCACAGTCCATGCCATACCAGTAGAGGACTGATCGGTATAATGTGGTTCGAACACACCAATGTAACCATTAGGTAAAAACCCTTTGAGGGGTACATCAAGATTAGCTGTGATGACCCTCTCTGACATAGCCGGAATGGCAACCGTGGCCGCCACTGTCACCGCAGTCAGGCAGGGAATGTACAAATGTGGACTAACTAGTGGTACAGCTGTACCAGCTACATTGCATGTCATGGTGCGAGTGTCAACAGTAATGCCATTTGCCACCATAAAGTCCCAACCTAAAATGATTGGTTTAGTACAGTTTCT
>JBBPBX010016685.1:0-47815 GCA_038048925.1 Garcialebias charrua | reverse complement strand
AAACAATGATGAGTCCAGCTACAGGCAGGAGGTGGAACATCTGGAGAGCTGGTGCAAAGAGAATAATCTTCACCTCAATGTGAAGAAGACAAACGAGATGATTGTGGACTTCAGAAGGAACAAACAAACTAACACCCCACTGAACATAAGAGGTTCTGCAGTGGAAGTGGTATCCAGCTACACATGAATTATAACCTCAGCTGGAGCAACAACACCACCAGCCTGATCAAGAAAGCTCATCAGAGACTCTACTTCCTCAGACGGCTGAGACGAGCTGGTCTGAGTAGCTCAGTCCTCACCTCCTTCTACAGGTGTGCAGTGGAGAGCATCCTGTGCTCCAGCATCAACATGTGGCATGGAGGCTGCACAGTTGCAGAAAGAAAAGCTCTGCAGAGAGTGGTGAAGGCTGCACAGAAGTCTGTTGGAGTCAGTCTCCCCACCATCACAGACATCTACACCTCCAGATGCAGGAAGAGGGCCACCTGCATCATGAAAGACCCCACTCACCCAGCACACACACTTTTTGCCCCACTCCCCTCAGGAAGGAGGTTGAGGAGCATTAAGTGTAGAACCACTAGACTGAGGAACAGCTTCTACCCTGAGGCTGTTAGACTCATGAATAAATAACCAGAATAATCACTGTGTCACATCATGTTGCTGCTGATCACATCATGTTGCTGCTGATCTGTTTCATGTTGCTGCTGATCTGTTTCATGTTGCTGCTGATCTGTTTCATGTTGCTGCTGATGTGTTTCATGTTGCTGCTGATCTGTTTCATGTTGCTGCTGATCTGTTTCATGTTGCTGCTGATCTGTTTCATGTTGCTGCTGATCTGTTTCATGTTGCTGCTGATCTGTTTCATGTTGCTGCTGATCTGTTTCATGTTGCTGCTGATCTGTTTCATGTTGCTGCTGATCTGTTTCATGTTGCTGCTGATCTGTTTCATGTTGCTGCTGATCTGTTTCATGTTGCTGCTGATCTGTTTCATGTTGCTGCTGATCTGTTTCATGTTGCTGCTGATCTGTTTCATGTTGCTGCTGATCTGTTTCATGTTGCTGCTGATCTGTTTCATGTTGCTGCTGATCTGTTTCATGTTGCTGCTGATCTGTTTCATGTTGCTGTGTTCATTCGTGCCCATCTGCTCACACAGACTCATGTTCGTGCTGCTGTTTGGAGTAATGTTTTTCTATGATATTAGTGCTTAGTGTATTTTTAGTTGATGTTTTTATTAGTTCATATCTTAGATGTTGTTACTGTTCTTCTCTTACATTTTATTGTTGGATGTAACTGGGACCCTGTGTACATAATTTCGTTTCATCACATGTACCACATGTGGTGCAAATGACAATAAAAATGATCTAACTCTGACTTTGACTCAAAGTTAGTTCAACGTTAAAGACCGTGTAAAGTAAAATTAAATGTGTGTTTTGAGTTTGTCACACGGCATAAATATGTGTTATTAATCACCCATATAAATCTGACTGATTAAAAACATTGTTTACCTTATAAAATTAAGTCTCAAAAATAATGAAAAAACATGATTGTGCCCTGGTCTGAAACGCTGGGGGCGTGTCAGCGCGTGGGCGTGGTTTCAGCGCAGTACTGCGCCCGTGTCCTGCCCAGTGAAGAACTGCGGTAAAGTGAGGATGTTCGCGAATGCTGGCAGCCTAATTGGAGTTCTCCAGCCCTACTCATTTGAACCTCCAGAGCCAGACTCAGACTCTGAGTCAGACAGTGACCACTGTGACGGTCGGCATCGTTCTTCACAGCCTGAGCTGTGTGTGGAGAGGCAGACAGGTGCAGCAGAGATCCAGTAAACCTGCTCTGTTTTTATCTGAGTTCTGGCTGTAACAGCAGCTCCTTTTTCCAAGAGTTACGCTGTTTTTAGTGCACAAACAACTCTGGTTTTGTTTTTAAAGTTGAGGACACAACTATAATTCATAACTCCGCTGTTATGTGTTTAATAATAAGCGCTATTTTAGAAGATGAGCGGACTCGCTGCACCCGGTCCGACCCGGTCACATTGCATGCGGGGTCTGTGTTGGTGATTAAAATATAGAGTAATCACGTTGCCCCTACAAGCTGCACTCAGACGTGTCCGCCCCCCCGTCAACAAAAATCATGGATGAGATGAGCACCCCGCCATGGCAAGTTAACTAGGGGAAACACTGCACAGTTTGATCTATAACTCCAAAATTAATTTATCTACAATTTTGAGACTTTTTACTCATTTACAAGATTATAATTATGACATTTATAATGTTTATTGAAGAAAATATTGAAATTCACTTTACACGATCTTTAAATAAGGAAAAGGTTTGCTAATGGTAGGAAGTAGTAAAACACTAACTGGAAGCTAAAAGAATAGTGACAGTCTACCTAAAAGTCAAGAAAAAACAAAACTACAAGCTAAAGGTAGAAAAATGATAGTAAAGTGGAAAGTATCAAGATGTACTGTAGCTAAAAGCTTCAAATAGCAAATGCTAACACAGAGCAAAACAAAGCAAAAGGCTAGCTAAAAGCTAAAACCAGCAAAACAGTAGCTAAATGCAAGAAACAGATCAAAGACAACCATGTTTTGTGGGAATTGGAAATATCTTAATGTATTTATCTTTAATAAATATTTATGAATAGTTAGATTTATTGAAAAATATGTTACAAAACAAGTTTTACCAGCTTGCTTTAATTTAGCTAGAAACAGATCAAAGACAACCATGTTTTGTGTGAATTGGAAATATCTTAATGTATTTATCTTTAATAAATATTTATGAATAGTTAGATTTATTGAAAAATATGTTACACAACAAGTTTTACCACCTTGCTTTAATTTAGCTGAATATTTAGATATATGACAGTTAAAATAGCACAAAGTATTCAAATAGGTTTGATTGCAGAATATGTATACTGTATTCATGTTTTAAGAGTCAGAGAGTCAGAGTCAGAGAGTCTTTATTGTCATTTGCACCGCATGTGGTACATGTGATGAAAACGAGATTATGTACACGAGGTCCCAGTTACATCCAACAACAAATGCAAGAGAAAAACAGTAATAACATCTAGAACTAACTAAGAAAAACATCAACTAGTAATACACTAAGCTTAATATAGTGGGAATAAACAGCAGCATAACATTTTAAAACTGTAAACAAGAAGTAAGTGTAAAATGAAGGATAATATTGGTTTCTCCAGCACCATCGTGCCTGTTGCTGTATTCACTCTGCTGTGCAGATGCTTAAGTCAATTCACTGTCAAGTGTTTGTTTGCACATCTGAAGTAATGGCTGCTCTGGCTCATGATGAAATGTGTTGCAGCTGTAGTTGCTGGCTCACAGTTTCCCTTTCACATCTGTGCTGCATTTTTTAAATTTGCCTCTGATCTTTCATTGATTGGGACAAACAGGTGTATAAGAGTGCCGTAGCTTTAAGCTCCAAGAGGAGGTGCTAGAAAACAGCAAACTTCTCAGACTTGGGCTTCAAACTGTGGCTACAGCTGTGGGCGTGCATGGAAACTTCCTCTATTATTACATGGAAGGGGTGTGTGTGTGTGTGTGTGTGGGGGGGGGGTGATGTTTTAGCCTTTGTCTGCACCAGTGCATGCATTTCTGTGTCCATGTGTATGTCTTTTAGCAAAATATCTCATGAACCACTGGGCACATTTTCATAAAACTTTCAGAAAATAATTATTTATGAACACACAACTGAAAAAACTTTTGGCGTTAGCTTAAAGGTCCACTGACATCATCTTACAAATTTGCATGAAATGATAAAAGATATATTTTATCATTCAACTATGTTCGTTTTTGCAAACAAAATGATAAATTAATGAAAATTCCTTTCAAAGTGAGATTAAAATTAAAAACCGCTTTTATCTCTGAAAAATCCGACTACAAGCGAATGCAACATTTGTGACGTAGGGAGCAGGACCGTCAGTCTGCGTCTGCCATTAACGCATATTCATTCTCATCCAGATCGCCTTTTTTTTGTATAACTTGAAAAATGCCGGTTATGTTGCATTTGGGTGTTCTAATATCATCAGTGAACAAGTGAGCCTTTTCACTTTCCCAAAAGATGTAAGACCTTCGTCAAAAATGGAATAAATAAAGCTGCCTCCCCTCGGACTGAGCTCCCTGCTTCCTGAACAGGTAAGAGTCAAATACATACGGGTGCAGACCTAAATTAGAACCTGCTGTTTCTGCTCATCTAACTTCCTGCTTCCAAAACTGAAGACAAATAGCTCAAATCTTAACTTAGATTGATAATTTTGTTGTTTTATTTCTTGTTCGCCATGAATATTTATATGGGGCGTTCTAAAGACGTTCTCCTTCCTACGTCACAAATGTTGCATTCGCTTGTAGTCAGATTTTTCAGAGAGAAAAGCAGTTTTTAATTTTAATCTCACTTTGAAAGGAATTTTCATTAATTTATCATTTTGTTTGCAAAAATGAACATCGTTGAATGATAAAATATATATATATCTTCTATCATTTCATGCAAATTTGTAAGATGATGTCAGTGGACCTTTAATTCAATATGGCTGCCAAAGCTGACTGACATTAGCCAACACAAAAAAACGGCTATATCTGAGATATAAAAAGTTAAAATTGGATGTGGGATTAGCTGAAAATCTATCACAACACAAACTCTAAGCTCTGATTTATATAATGTCTTGCATCATGTTATTTTCAAGGTTTTCAACTCTGTCATTCCTCAACATTAAGCAATCTTTGTCCAAAAGTCAGACATGAAAAACGGTGGGTGATGTCCTTCAAGGAACGTCAGATTTTTACTTTATTCATATTTCTCCAAGCTCTTGTTAGACAGTGACGGTTGCGAGGTGCTGCTTGCAGGACAGAGCTGTTGGAGCCCGTGTCATGGAGAACTGCTCCACAGATAACACCCCCCTCACCCCCCTTCCCCAAGCCCCGAGCAGTTGGGACAAATATCAGCTCGTACATCACTGGTGGCAGCCACAGCTAAGAACCCTCATCCTCTAACTGTCACTGGGGTGACCAGGGCTGCAGATCCTGACAAAGTGCTGCCCATCTTGTTTGATCTGCCCTCACTCTTTCTTCCTGACCTCCTTTCTGCCTCCCACCTTCTCCGTCCATCTCCCTGCCCTCTCCCCCTCTTCGTTCGGCTGTTCGCGGGCGGCTGTGAGGGTCTGCGCCACGCTAATTGAAGTGTTGGCTGTAGATGGCCACGAGGCTGGCAGCATGATCACACATCCTATCAGACTGAGCTCACACTTATCCAGCGATGGAGAAATTCACATCTGTCTCCAGATTGAAAGGGTTGGAAATAAAACCAGAGGTCATTGTATGGATGTTCCTTTAGCAATTATTGTTTTACAAAGAAGCCAGAGGAATTCTTGGACACAGTTTACAGTAATTGGTTATTGGTATGGCCATTACTGTCTGGAGAGAAGCAACATCATATCTGCTTTATCCCTCAGCAACCCCCCCATCCCAGTACCAGTTTTAATAGTAGGGTTTTAGCTGTCAGATTGCAGGCTCTGTGTGCTTTATGGGCCTGACTTTAACTCATCAGAGTTAGAGGAAGCCAATCAGCATGACGTTGTGCTTTCTTCTTTTGGAAACAGAATAATGGATTAAGAAATAGATGAATTTAGCCGCTGGATTTGGATGGCTTTTCTGAGCAAAGGTTCAGAATCAGGCATTAGGCATTAGATTCTGAACTGTCTTTCATATGTTTCTAGTTTTAAAAACAAACAAAAAATTACTAAAAGGAAAATATAAATGACAAAGCATATTTACAGTGTATCTAAAATGACATGTACGGTAATTAAAGTTTTGGAGCAGTTTCACAACTTACTTGTAAACTTCTGTTTTTTTTCTCTTTGATAACTAACTTCTTAACTGTGGTTAAAAGGGAATCATTTTACTTTAAGGGTGTCCTTATAACCAACAAGTTAATAGTTAAACTGCAGCTTATCAGCATATGTGAATGCAAAGTTTGCTTTGACATTTAAATTTGTTCAGTTTAAGAAGCTAAATTGGGTAACTAGTAAAAACCTCACTCATCAAAGTACGGCATTTGAGTTTGTCAAAAAGTGAGCCTTTAATGTATGAACAGCTTTTATTGCCTACTGTCAAGAAAGGGCGATAATGTGTTTCACTGTGTCTGTGTGCAGGTGTGTTTGTTTGATTTTAATTAAACTTGGTTTAATGTTTGTTTGATTTTAATTAAACTTTTATTGGATGTATCGTTGAACAGGGTTCAAGATTATTGTCCCTTTTACATATATATGTAATTTGTCTTTTTCGACAGGAACATTCCCAGATAGAATGAAAGTGGCTAAGGTTGTTCCACTCTTTAAAAATGGTGATAAATGTGCATTTACTAATTACAGACCAATTTCCTTGTTGCCACAGTTTTCAAAAATTTCAGAAAAAATTTTTTGTTAATAGATTGGACAAATTTGTTGATGGGCAAAATATTTTAAGTGAAAGTCAGTATGGGTTTAGAGCAAAGAAGTCTACATCTTTGGCTCTCATGGAGTTTATGGAAGAAATGACTACAGCTGTTGATAAAAAACAATATGGTATAAGTATATTTGTCGATTTAAAAAAGGCTTTCGATAAAATAGATCACACCATTCTCCTTGAGAAATTGAATGTGTATGGCATTAGAGGACCAGCACTGCAGTGGGTACATAGTTATTTGAAAGAAAGGAAGCAGCTCGTACAGATTGATGATGTAAGATCTGATTATTGTAATATCACCTGTGGAGTTCCCCAAGGCTCTGTACTTGAATCTAAGTTGTTTATTTTATATGGTAATGATTTGGTTAATGTGTCGGGACTCCTCAGATGTATCCTCTTTGCAGATGATACTACTTTCTTTTGTTTAGGTGAGGATATGAATCAGATATTGGAATTGATGAAGAAAGAGTTTGTCAAAATACAGACTTGGTTTAAACTAAACAAATTATCATTAAATCTAGAAAAAACCAATTATATGATATTTGGTAATACAGTAAAAAGAAAACTGTGGATGTCCAATTTACAATTGAGGATGGAGAGATCTGTAGAGTGAGTGAGATCAAGTTCTTGGGTGTTGTCATTGATGACAAAATAACTTGGAAAAAACATATAGCCTCTGTAAAAATTAAAATTTCAAAATCCATTGCCGTACTGTATAAGGTTAGGGACCTATTGAATGACAAAGCGTTGTATCTGTTGTATAACACCATCATTGTTCCACATTTAATTTATTGCATTAATGTTTGGGGAAAAGCATGTGAAACTATTACAAAACCTCCAAAAAAGCTAAGTCTGGTCCTCTGGACCTATTTTTATTTTACAGAAAAGAGCCATAAGGATTATTGCAAGAAAACATTACTGTCATCCATCTAGTATATTGTTTTTTCAGTTGAAATTACTGAAGTTCCATGATTTAGTAGATTACCATGTTTTAATGATGATGTATAAAGCTCATAACAATGCACTACACTTAACTATTCATTCAGACACATTTTGTTAAAAGATCAAGCTGTTACAACCTAAAGGGAACTGATATATTTGTAAAGAAACAATACAGAACTAGTTTGAAGGGACGGTCTACCTCAGTCCAGGGAGTTGGATTGTGGAATGACTTAGAGTGTGATATAAAAAAAGTAATGTCAATGTTTATGTTTTAAAAAATGATAAAGAGTGAATTGTTGAAGAAATACGTATGAAGTAGTTCAATGTGTAATATCTCGAAATTTGAAAATTGAGATGAGTTATTCATTTTTTTTCATTATTACTTATATATATTTGTTTGAATTTTTATTTTATTTTAAAAAGGGGCAGACATAATAAGATATTTTCTTCTTCTGCCGCCTTTCATTTTATATTTTCTTTTTTTATACAAGAAACATGTGTTTGTTGTGTGTTCTTTTTTATGAAATGAATAAATAAATAAAAAATTAAAAAAATTAATAAAAAAAGATGGCCTCCTCAGCCAATTGACTACTGGAAACTCAAAAATAGCTTTAAATGACCATTTTACAGACATTGTGCTAAAACTTGGTGCTGTAGTAATTGAGAGGCAATCACCTGACACACTGTTAGAGCTTCAACTTGTATAACATCTTTGCCACTAATTGTTAAAGTCGACACTTGATACGTTCTCTGTTAAATATTCAAAATATCTCATCAATTACTGAATGGTATGCAATAGAACTTGAAGAAAGTAATTTTAACCTATTTATAAAGCATTAATTCTTCCTTCATCAGATTAAGGATTAAAAACATTTCCTGCTTTTGTCTTGCACTTGTTCTGCTGTACAAATAAATGAAACTTTCAAACGTACATGCAAGCTGAATGACAGCCAATGAAAAGTTTTACCTTCCTTGGGCCACCTGTTTTCATCTCATAAACATCTATGGTGTAATTGGTCCTGCGGCCATAATTGTCAAACTGGACGTTCCCAGTCATGCCCTGCACATGGACCTGATGGACAGACAAACGTACAGACACAGGGGTAACTTGTAAGCGCCACCTCTTTGCAGATATAACTGGTATTAAAGATTGCCTGTGTCCATTATGTAACTGCAGCACACTCAGTCTGTTAATCAAATGATGAACTGGATACGCTTTAATAACAGAGATAGTTTTATGGTAATGAGGCAGTGGATTTGAGTGAGCTCTGTGCAAAGATATCTGGAGGCACAGAGTGGAGAATGGCTCCACACTCTTTACACCCCCACCCTCAAACCAACACTCTTTCTCTCTGTCACTTTCCATCTTTATCAAGCTCCCTTACTAACTCTGCCGCACCTCTCCCAGCCTTTTTACCCCCTTCAGAGTGCCGCTCCCTCCAATGTTCCCCCTTACCGTTTTCAAAGCTCTTTCGATGTCTATTCCCTGACTCCAAGGTACGGCGGGATTGGCGAGACAGTCCCCTGCGCTGCCTCGACGGGAGACGTCTACGCGCTGGCGCCTTAGGTACCGGAATGCCTCTGCTATCACCAGGACGGCGTCGTGGGTCAGAGCAGAGGTGTACTGTGCACAAACAAGAGCAAGACAAAGCATATGGTGCGAAGAGAATGCACTGAGAAAGGCGCATATGAAAAAATGAAACCCTTTTTTCTAATGTGTTGTCAAATATAATCTTAGTATTGAGGTCTATGTATTTCAGTGCCCATGACATGTTGCATACAACAACTCTAGTTTTCACCTGTTCTTGAATAGCGAATGGTGGCTCATAATATATTGCTCACTATGTGTCTGTGTGTTTGTTAGCAAAATATTTAATCAATCACAAATGGGATTTTAATGAAATTCACACAAAGCAATAAAAAGATAGACATCTACAATTATTTTAATGAAGGACTTAACTTCATTGAAGATGCTGCCAGAGCCAACTGGTCTTATAAAGCACAAACATGGCTCTAACATGGATCTAACTGAGGATATGGCTCCATACCCACCTGCTCACTACAGACTCATGTTCAGGCTGCTGTTTAATATACCATATTATTTTACATTATTAGTGTTTAATGTATACCTTAGATATTTTAGCGTATTGTTTAGGGTTCATTTAGTGTATATTTTAGCATATATCTTAGATTATTGTAAAGTGTTTCTATTATACTTAACATTTTTGCTATTTTTGGGTGTAACTGGGACCTCGAGTGCACAATTTAATTCCACCTCATGTACCACATGTGATGTGAATGACAATAAAGAACCATGAACCTTGAACCTCAGTCAATATTTTGGATATTGAGTTAAAATTTGTTATGGTAGTAGCTGAAGGTCACCCCCATCACAAACTTGAAGTGTTACAGTTCACAATGCCTTTATTTTAGACTTTGATAATAACCGTTTGAGTCGATTCTGTGTGTCTATAAGTAAATATTTTCCAGCGGTGGGGAATCATACCCCACTGTCCATCCACAGGGAGGAGATAAATCCAGTCACTTCTAATAGGTATCTGGGTATTCACCTTGATATCCTCTTAAGCTGGAGAGACCATGATGACCATGCATGCTCCCGATTACAGCAAAGGCTGTTTTTTCTTCATAGACTGAAGATGTTTGGTGTTGGTCAGAACGTTTAGTTTTTATTTGACCAGTCAGTGATGGCGAGTGTTATCAGGCATGGGATGATGGCATGGTTCGGTAAGCTCTCCATTCAGTCTAAATCTAAGTTGCAGCACCTGGTACAGACTGCTGAAGGTGTTGGGTAGGACCAAAAAGCTCTCTCTGCAGTCCATCTATGAGCAGTTTGCTCTTATGCCGGGTACCCACCTAAATTGTCAGAACGCTCCTGCCGCCCCCTTTTGGCCGCTTGTCACGGTCACACTGGGAGACACTGAGACGCGTCTCATGACGCGCACTGGGGTGAGGCAGAGGGTCAGTTGTTGTGTTTTCATGCTGCTGGCAGATAAAATCAGCAGCACGTGACCCCCGTTCCTACTGGAGTGGGTTTTCTACGAGCCGAGCTGCAGCTCCGACAGGCTTTGTTGAGATTAAAACGTTTTTTTATGTTTGGGGTGATCCTACGCTGGAGCGGACAGCAGCAACTGTAAAAATGTCAAGTTCCAATTCATGGAGGCTCGATGGGGTAAGTTGAAAAAGTCCAAAAAAAGTCCCGTTGTCGTTGTGTAATCACATAGCAGAGGCTCTCCCGATTGGTTGTTGCGATGCGTCGAGCCGCAAAATATCAACTTTTCGATCCGACGCTGCTCAAAGCGTAGGTTGCTTCGGACGCGCGCGTGCGCGGAAAGGAACTGCCGCGTGCCGCCGCGCCAATTCAAACACTCAAAATGCGCCGCTTCACGATACGCCGCGCCTCGACGCTTCTCCACATAGACTTTGCATGTAAACCGGCCGCTTCCGCCGCCCGACACGGGTCCAGTGGGTAACCGGCATTAGGCAGGCACGGAGGGTGTTGTTGAATCCGTCTCACATCCTGTATGTGGAATATGAGCTCTTGCATTCTGGTAGAAGGTACAGAATCCCCTAAACTATATTGAACCAAAGTATTTTGTGCCCACCTCCATCAAAAATTTGAATCAACATTTTAAACAGACAATATGTTGAGGTCTGGAAGGTGTGCAAGAACTTTGGCCTTCTCTGTTTTTTTTGTTTGTTTTTTTTTACTGCTGTGTATGTCTTCGTTTTTAACTGTTTATATGAATTGTATGTGTATTTACTGTCTGTTTGGGCAGCTGATACTATGTTATACACCCCACTGAGTCCATGACAAATTTCCCCTAGGGGACAATTAAGTCTATTCTATTCTATTTTATTTTATTTTTTACATTTATTTTAAAGATGATACATGTTTGAAACGGATGAAAGTCAGCAAACAGATAACCAAAATGCAGCAAAGCGAGGAGTTCTGGCTTCGGGGAGAAGCAACTGATCAGCGAGGACCTGGAGGTTTCAGGAAGCCGCATCAGATAATTTAAATGATTTAATTTATTTTTAAAAATCTGTTTAATTTTCACAGAATATTCTATTTCATAGAAAATAGCTCAAGGGGCTCATTAACTCGACTACAGAAGACCCTGTTGTCCAAATTTATTTCTATTTAACACTGGGACTACCAGGATTTTTTAATTAGTACAATATTTACCAGATGTAGCCAATTGGCTCATCCCTTGAGATACTGATCAAGCTGCAGACTTTTTCTTCTGAATGTAAATGAAGGGGGGTGATGGGTGTTCTTAACAGTTTGAAAATGCCTTGTGGGCTTGGGTCCATTGTTTGTGAATGAATGGCAAACATTCCAATGTAATTGGCTAATGGCTGCACCTTCTGCAACATTTTGGCTCACTGGCAGATTCACATGTGTTGTGACAAATGTAGAAAGGAGATGTTGTGTGTATATATATATATATATATATATATATATATATATATATATATATATATATATATATATATATATATATATATATATATATATATATATATATACATACAGTATCCCTCAACTTATGGTGGCCTCGACTTATGGTGGCCTCGACTTACAACGTTTCGGCTATACGAACGTGTGTAGAAATGGAACTCGTTCGTAAGTCGGGGATCAATTGTACAATCCCACCTTCAGATAAAAGTGGCCAATACAGGTAGTCCTCGACTTACGGCGTTTCGGCTATACGAACGGGTGTAGAAATGGAACTCGTTTGTAAGTCGGGGATCACCTGTACAATCCCGCCTTCAGATAAAAGTGACCAATACAATCCCACCTTCAGATAAAAGTGGCCAATACAGGTAGTCCTCGACTTACGGCGTTTCGGCTATACGAACGTGTGTAGAAATGGAACTCGTTCGTAAGTCGGGGATCACCTGTACAATCCCGCCTTCAGATAAAAGTGACCAATACAGGTAGTCCTCGATTTACGGCGTTTCGGCTATACGAACGGGTGTAGAAATGGAACTCGTTCGTAAGTCGGGGATCACCTATACAATCCCGCCTTCAGATAAAAGTGACCAACACAATCCCACCTTCAGATAAAAGTGGCCAATACAGGTAGTCCTCGACTTACGACGATTCGGCTATACGAACGGGTGTAGAAATGGAACTCGTTCGTAAGTCGGGGATCACCTGTACAATCCCGCCTTCAGATAAAAGTGACCAATACAATCCCACCTTCAGATAAAATTGGCCAATACAGGTAGTCCTCGACTTACGGCGTTTCGGTTATACGAACGGTTGTAGAAATGGAACTCGTTCGTAAGTCGGGGATCACCTGTACAATCCCCTCTTCAGATAAAAGTGACCAATACAATCCCACCTTCAGATAAAAGTGGCCAATACAGGTCGTCCTCGACTTACGGCGTTTCGGCTATACGAATGGGTGTAGAAATGGAACTCGTTCGTAAGACGGGGATCACCTGTACAATCCCGCCTTCAGATAAAAGTGACCAATAAATCACATATATATATATATATATATATATATATATATATATATATACATATATATATATATATATATATATATATATATATATATATATATATATATATATATATATATATATATATATATATATATATATATATATATATATATATATATATATATATATATATATATATATATATATATATATATATATATATATATATACATATATATATATGGTAAATGGAGCTTATTTATATAGCGCTTTCCAGCCCCCTGTGAGGGACCCCAAAGCGCTTTACAATACCAACCATCCACCCATTCATACACACATTCATACACCGGTAGCGGTGACTGCCATGCAAGGCGCCTTCCAGTCCTACCGGGAGCAACTCGGGGTTAAGTGTCTTGCCCAGGGACACAACGACACATGGTGTGAGTAACCGGGATTCGAACCTCCAGCCTTCCGATCGGGGGACGATTGCCATTACCACTACACCACGGCCGCCCATAATATATATATTATATATATATACATATATATATATATATATATATATATATATACATATACTGTGTATATATGTATATACTGTATATACATACTGTATATATGTGGGTGCATATATGTGTATATATACATATATTTATATATATATATATATATATATATATATATATATATATATATATATATATTTATATATTTATATACACGACCCTGTGTACATACTCTCGTTTTCATCACATGTACCACATGTGGTGCAAATGACGATAAAGACTCTCTGACTCTCTGACTCTGATATATAAATATGCCCCCAAGGCCTCATCCACACCAACAGAATGGCCTCATATACATACCAATGGCTGCAAAAATGCTAATTCAATGAGCCATTTGACTAACTCCCATGGGAACTATAGTTAGAATATCCGAATGGCTCACATGTGGTAGTGCTAGTGTTAACTAACTAACTGTAGTGAAAAAACACATGAAAACTCAGTATTTTTTTCGTTTTTTCCAAAAATTCGCAGCTCGTAAGTCTGGGACCTCGCAGATCAGAGCGCTCGTAAATCGGGGACTACCTGTAATAGCAAATGGTTTAAATGTCTCTGGAAGACCCTTCAGGGCCATGGCTATCAGAAGTCCGTCACTCAAATCCTCACCTGCACTTCTTAAAGCGGTGATTGCAGTCTCAGCTCTGATGATGTACTCCGTTACCGACTCACTGGGTGATTTCTGCAGTGAAGTCAGCTCAGTATACAGGTTGATCACTCTGGGTTTCCCTTTTCCGGCGTAATGTTCACGCAGGATTCCAAGCGCCGCACGCCCATCATCTGCTGCGTCATGCATGATAAGTGACAAACTCTTGTCATCCAAAAACTGAATGAGTTCTGCATACGCTTCAGCATTTTTCTTTGCGTCATCTTCTTCTTCTCCATCAGTAGGTCCTGTCAAGATTGTATCTTTAAGCCCTTGTAATCGGAGATGTCCTAGAAACTTAGTTTCCCATAATTTGTAGTTTTTCTCATCTCCATCAAAAAGAAGTCTTGACCATCGGCTGGCTGCCATTTCCTTTTCTCTTCTGTTCATTTTTCCAAACTGTTCAAACACTCTGGGCCCATAACCTGTTGACAGAGTTCACTTTGCTCTCAGCATTAAACGTGACGCTTGAACATGGTTTGGTTTCATGTTGCTCCACTTCATTCACCCAGAGAGATGTTTGAAGGAGCACACACCTTTTATTAATTAAAGCTGCACAGGTGCAGTAAATTAAAAGTCACATGATGCATCTGAGCATCCAATACAAAACAAGCCTATAAAGAAAAACAAATTCAAACAAAATGAGAGCAATACAAAAACATTCATAATGTCAACATTTTTAAAACCAGATGTGGAAATGGAGAATGCCTTGTTTGAATGTTGTATTGATTCTATAGATCAGTCTCCTTCTTCCTGTTCCTCCTTTATATTTCAGCTCTTCATTGCACAAATGACTAATGTAAATTTTGAATGGTCTCAAAACACTACTGTACTGTATAGTGATACACAATTTTTGTTCATTTGCCCCTTGTTTTTTCTTTTTCTTTTACAGAGCTTCCAGCAGTTGTGAAAAAAGTCTAAAGATGTGGCGATCGGATCTCAGCGTTGCTTCCATCCACTCAACACCAGCTGTACACTTGTTGCTCCACCCATCTCTGTTCAAGTGTTGTCTGACCCTGATGACATGGTAATTAACTGAATGCATGGATACTATATGTTATTGATCCATTTGGGAATCATTACAATACAACTTCTTTCTACATCTTTTGATTGCACATAAATGATAGATGAGAAGTGATATGATACCCCTTGATGGTATGCAATAAAGCTATAGAAAATATGCTTAGGCATATTCATTGCAAAGATGAATATATACTATAGATTTCCAAATACTGTACTGTAAATAAATGTTTAATCATTATTTGGTTAACAAGATCCATGTGTTTTGCACGTGCCTGTTGTGCCAGATGTAGAAGTCCCAAGGCGAAAGGTGAAGTCTCTACGGACTACCAGCTCAGCCTTGCTGGTGCTCATCTACGGGAGAGAGTTATTGGCCAATTGAAGTTTGACTGGGAGGCAATCGGGGGCTCATAAAGATGTGGAGTCAAAGCCACCTTTGGACAACACAAAGCTTGATACTTGGTGAGTGTATAATGTAGGACAAAACTCATTCTAAAATACATTCCTAATGTTTTTTCTCGTTTTATGAACAAATTACTGTAATGTTCCATGCTCCTCACGGTTTATGATGCAGATTCTGATACAATCACCTAAAAATGCCATTCACTGATACCATATGGATTAGATTGGATTTGGTTATGTGCTCTATAATAATAAAAAAAAGTTTACATCCATCCATCCATCCATTTTCGTCCGCTTATCCGGGGTCGGGTCGCGGGGGTAGCAGCCTAAGTAGGGAGGCCCAGACTTCCCTCTCCCCAGCCACTTGGAGCAGCTCCTCTGGGGGAATCCCAAGGCGTTCCCAGGCCAGCCGAGAAACATAGTCCCTCCAGCGTGTCCTGGGTCTTCCTCTGGGTCTCCTCCCGGTGGGACATGCCCGGAACACCTCACCAGGGAGGCGTCCAGGAGGCATCCTAACCAGATGCCCGAGCCACCTCAACTGGCTCCTCTCGATGTGGAGAAGCAGCGGCTCTACTCCGAGTCCCTCCCGGATGACTGAGCTTCTCACCCTATCTCTAAGGGAGAGTCCAGCCACCCTGCGGAGAAAACTCATTTCAGCCGCTTGTATCCGAGATCTTGTTCTTTCGGTCATAACCCAAAGCTCATGACCATAGATGAGGGTGGGAACGTAGATCGATCGGTAAATTGAGAGCTTTGCCTTTTGACTCAGCTCTCTCTTCACCACGACAGACCGGTACAGCGCCCGCTTCACTGCGGACGCTGCACCTATCCGCCTATCGATCTCACGCTCCAGTTTTCCCTCATTCGTGAACAAGATCCCGAGATACTTAAACTCCTCCACTTGGGGCAGGACCTCCGACCCGGAGAGGGCATGCTACCCTTTTCCGGCTCAAGACCATGGCCTTGGAAAAGTTTACAATCAAAGTTAAATGCAGGTTATGGGTATTATTCGTAGTTGTTAAATCAAAAATATCTGAGAGCATAACTTTTTTTTTTAAAGGGAACCACAATTACTTTTAACATTAGACTTTAATTAATAAACTTTTATTTTAACTGTAAAACAATGAATGTAAAAATACTGTAGGGTGTTTAGTTTTGTAAATTTTTAAAGTATATTTTAACATGTGTATTTTTTAACACATGAAAATATATTTTAAAAATGTACAAAACTAAACCACCCTACAGTATTTTTACAGTTAAAATAAAAGTTTATCAAATAAAGTCAAATGTTTAAAAGTAATTGTGGTTCCCTTTAAAGCTGCAGTATGTAGCTTTTTTTATGAACATATTTCTTCACTCTGTCACTACCTCCTGACAGACTGATGTTAGCCAGGTAATCTCTGAAAAAAAATTAAAAAAAATATTGTCCCCTTGCTTCTCCAGGTGGTAAATAAGCATTTCTAAAAAGAAAAGGTGACCCGCCATTTTCCAGCCAATAAAAACAGAGTTTGTAACCAGCCAATAAAAACAGAGCTTGAATTTGAATCAGCCAATAAAAACAGAGCTTGAATTTGAAATTCAACAGACCACAAGGGGGCAGAGCCACATATGGCTCTGAGGGGGAGGGATCAGAATGCTTTGCCTGTTGAAAATATTTCTAACTGCTGCAGTTCTACAGAAACTGCATACTGAACCTTTAATAATAAGTTATTGTTTATCACTCGTGAAACCTAGAGACATATTTTAAGGATATGTTTGATGTGAGAGTAATTACACTGATGATAGAATAACATAACATTGGAGTAATTTCTGTTTTTTTGGTGTGTTTTTTTTTTTTTCAGTCTACACCAAGCCAAAGTTCCCTGACACCACCATGCAAGATGTGCGAAGAGTCATAAGAAGAAGAAAAAAAGCAACATAAACAACTACCGGTGAACTTTTTTTTTTTCTTATCCCCCCCAAAGATGTGAAGATGCCTTCTGAAAAGGAAAGACTTCAGTTTCCAGTTGGAGACACTATTTTTGCTTTGTTTAAGCAAATGCACACATTTTTACATTGTGTTCTGGACTTTATGTTTACACCTTGAAATGCAAATGTGCACCTTTTCAATTTTTAAAACTGGGAAGGGATTCATTTTAAATGCTGCTGTTTTGTAAACTGTTTTTGAGCTGCACCTTAATTTTATATAAAAATATTGAAGTTCTCAAGACCTTGTTTTATGACTTTGTAAACACATCTTTCAGAATACTTTAAAAAATAATTTTTAGCATATAAATAGTATTGTGCAAGTATTGTTAAGCAAACTTACAAGTGTAACATAACAATTACAATGACAACATGGTATTAGTTTTAGAAATTCAAAAATTTAACTTAAATGATAAAATAAACTGTAAACTAGAAGTAAATAACAAGTGCATTGGAAGTATATGAAAAAGTGTACTAGTGGTATACTTTAAGTATACTGTAATAAACTAAAGTATGAACTAGAAGTATATAACAAGTGCATTTGGAGTATAAAGAAAAGTATACTAGTGTTATACTTTAAGTATACTTCAATAAACTAAAATATGAACTTGAAGTACACTGGAAGTCTAATTAAAAGTGTACTACTAGTATACTTTAAGTATACTTCAATAAACTAAAATATGAACTTGAAGTACACTATAAGTACATTGGAAGTCTAATAAAAAGTGTACTACTAGTATACTTTAAGTATACTTCAATAAACTAAAATATGAACTTGAAGTACACTATAAGTACATTGGAAGTCTAATAAAAAGTGTACTACTAGTATACTTTAAGTATACTTCAATAAACTAAAATATGAACTTGAAGTACACTATAAGTACATTGGAAGTCTAATAAAAAGTGTACTCCTAGTATACTTTAAGTATACTAAAATGGGCCAATTTAGTACAAAAAAAGTTTATTGTAAGTAAACTGCGAGTATACTTAAAAGTACACTTAGAGACATATACTTTATATACTTAAGTATACTTAACAACATATACTTAAAGTATACTTCTTTTTGGTAAGGGAACTAATCCAATACACATTACGCTATTTCATATATTTTTCATATATTCGTTTTGATCATTTTCTTAAATGTAAACATTGACTTGGCATTTTTAACTACATTCTCCAAGCCATTAGTCACCTCCTTTGCAAGCCCACATTAATATGTTAAATTTTTTTAGCGCTTCTTCCCTAACTAAATAACATTTAGCTACCACTGCTGACACCCCAGACTATGAACAAATGTTATAACTTATAAGTCAATAAAAAAACACTGTGGCCTTTATATAAAGTATCTTACAATACTAAAAGATTCAATTTTAAAATGTTCCTTTCCTCTAAGAATCTTACAAAAATATGTTTTTGGAAACATTGTTTAAATGTCAACATAATGTTGACTTATTGGTTGATGCAAATTTGAAACACAGTCACACAATTTGAAATACTGTCAAATAGATTCCTTTACATTTTTCTTGGTTGGTTTTACTTTAACTAGAAAAACTCTTCATCAAACATGTAAAAATAAACATGGGAAGTTTAAAGCACTTTAATGTTTTATTAGATTGAGAGCAGTATAAAAAGCATTTTTAAGAAAAATGACCTAAAATGTGCCATAAAAATCGGTGTTTTAGATCCAAATGACACATTATAAGCAAATAAAGTGGTAATTCAGATGTTTCGAAGTGAGGATTTTGTAATCACAATATGAATAACGGGCATGGACAGCACAGTGGCATATAGGGTTCCCACCTCTTAGGGAGCAGGTCACCCTGGTTCAAATCCCGGCTGGGGGCCATTCTTGGTGGAGTTTGCATGCTTTCTCTGTGCATGGGTTTTCTCCGGGTACTCCGGTTTCCTCAGATCAAAAACATGCATGTTAGGCTGATTGATAACTCTAAATTGTATCTGGTGTGAGACTATGAATGGTTGTTTGTCTCTATGTGTCCCTGTGATGGACTGGAGACCTGTCCAGAGTGTCCCCCGCCTCTCGCACAGTGATAGCTGAACATGAGCACACTCCCGCAACCTGAAAAGGAAGAAGCGGGTAAAGATAATGGATGGATAGATGGATGGATAACGAGTATCTTACCTGTTATAGAACCTTTTTGTATCAACGTAAGTTTGGTGAAATAGTGTTTGATTCTGTCTGGATTGATGTGGGAGACAGAGACTAGATGGATTTCAATCATCTTAAAACAACTTTCATACACTTTTACAGTGCTCTCAGTTTTGCATTGTATTGTTATTCTGACAGAATTATTATTATATTATATTAAATATGATTATATACAATATTGTTATTCTGAAGTATAATAACACTCCAGAAGTGGTACAGCTAGCTCCTGCTGTGACAATTTGAACTTGTAAATAAAAAAATATCTGAGCTATGTGTCTTACACAGTTTGTACTGATGTCATCCTGCGAGGACACTCTTCTGAATCATTTTCTTTCTTTCTTTCTTTTGTTTAAAGAGCTATCTACAACAGGTTAGATATTAATTGTTCATGAACTTTCCACAAAACCTCACACAATCTGATACATTATTATTGTTGTTATCGTTATTTGTTGTTTTAAACCTCATACATTTGATTTCTAGTCAATACTGCATATATTATGAAATGCTGAAAAGAAAAATACCTAAAAAAAATCACTAGACAATCCCACGTCAATGATCATCGTGGTTACATTATTTTATAATGTCTTGTTTTTAATCTAATCGTGATATACAGTAGATGGACTTTTTAAACCAGATAAGTCTATTGAGAACAAATTCATGATTTGAAAAATAAGTAAAATAAAACCCCTAAAGGGTAAAACAGCAGAAGGAAGACATAGACACAAAAGACAAACAGAACATTTCATACAAACCAATAGCATGAATTTAAAAAAGATAGCTAAAACACATGTACAAAGATAAAACAACAAAAGGTAAAAATGAGAATAATTTCTTTTAAATCAAGCCTGTCAACCAAATAACACGAAACAAAGTTTGCCAGATCTTGACTTTTTGTTCATTACTTAGTTAAGTTAGACATGTTAATTTCTTAAAACAAAAATGTCACACTGTTGTCTTCTAAGTGATAATTAAAACAACAAAGCAAGCAGTTGTCTTAGTGACAGATATGCCTACCGGTATATCTGTCCACGCACTGACAAAACGAGCAGACTCTCATTTAATAACTCCAGGTGTGCCTGATCTCTTGCATTAGACATTCCATCTTATAATTTGCCCGGCTCCCTTGTCTGCTACGGGTGACTAAAGAACAAAAACAATGCTAATACTGGCTGACAATTTCAGAGGCATACATCACAGGATGTGTTTATGGTGCAAGACTGCATCTCCAGCTCCAATTAAGCGTGCCAAAATGAGTTGCGGCGTGGACCACAGCCGCCCAGCTCAAAGTTATGGATGAGCAGTCACTCCAGAAAATGCCTGACCCTGAGTGCTAATTAGATGTGACATAAAATAGCTCGAGCTAGACACAAGACTTGTAAAGGAATTAAAGTGACTTTCCTCTTGGAATCTTCCAGGGTAACAAACATTGGCAGGCTAATTGGAAATATAAAGGTTGGTTTTACTTTTACACATTTCACGGCACAAACACTCAGCAGAGCAGATTAGATTTATTTGTGTTCCTATTATTATGATAAGCCCACAGATATAGGAACATTTCCTTCATTGGTCCCTGACATCTAAATAAATGTTCCAAACAGTGGCGATTTTAGCCTCTTTTTCAGGGTGTTCAAGCACCCCTAAATTTTAAGTATCCCTGAAAAATAAAGCTTTTTTTTTTTTTTTTGTAGTTCTGGTTTTGGGTTCCATTTATTGCAATTATGATTCAATGCAACAAAATAAATATTTAATTGCTGGATGTCCTGCCCCCTGTGCTGCTGGCTCTCAGTAACTGTGGCCCCTTGAGCAGTTTAGTTGAATAGTCCTGCTTTAGAGCATGGTTCCCAACCTGCGGGTGGTGGTCGTGCTGTGGGGGCTAGAGAGCACAGGGGGGTCGTATAGTATCTGCTTAGAGGTTGACATCAGGAAGCCTTTGAAAGAGCAGGTAGTGATGTGCACAGAGCCACAGAAGCATCTTTTGAGTGTTCCCTTTTAATCACCAGGCTAAAAATCTGCACAATAATTGAGAAACCTTCTGAAACCTGCCTGAGTTGATGTGTGGAGCTCATGCAGTGGATAAAATGAAAACTGTCCCGCTACGGTCATAGTCAGAGTTTCTTTATTGTCATTTTTTTAATTATTTATCGTCATTTATTGTCATAATATTGTCTCTCAGCGAGAAGGTTGCCGGTTCAAATCCCGGTCCGGGGCCTTTCTGGGTGGAGTTTGCATGTTCTCCCCGTGCATGCGTGGGTTTCCTCCGGGTACTCCGGTTTCCTCCCACAGACCAAAAAACATGCTTGTTAGGCTGATTGGTGACTCTAAATTGACCCTAGGTGTGAGTGTGAGAGTGGATGGTTGTTTGGTGTGAGTGAGACAGGTCCCTCTTGTAAATGAGTCCCCGTGACTCAACGAGGCTAGCCTGTATAAATAAAGGTTGAATGAATGAATGAATGAATAATAGATAAAAATCAGCTGCATGATAGGATCGGGGAGATATCTTGACAAAACTATTAAAAAAAATTAACTGTTTTTAAAGGTAAAGTCTGCTGTTTCTGTAGAACATCAGCACTTAGAAAAAAAATTCAACAAGCAAAGCATTCTGATCCCTCCCCCTCAGAGCCATATATGGCTCTGCCCCCTTGTGGTCTGTTGAAATTCAAATTCAAGCTCTGTTTTTATTGGCTGATTCAAATTCAAGCTCGGTTTTTATTGGCTGGTTACAAACTTTGTTTTTATTGGCTGGAAAATGGCGGGTCACTTTTTCTTTTTAGAAATGCTTATTTACCACCTGGAGAAGCAAGGGGACAATATTTTTTTAAAGTTTTTTTCAGAGATTACCTCTCTAACATCAATCTAGTGACAGAGTGAAGAAATATGTTAAAAATATGTTGTTAGAAAAGTTACATATAGCAGCTTTAAGATTACTCTGTTGTTTGTAAAGAAAAGTTATGTAATTGTCAAAACAGTGTTCTTGTAGTTATTTCTGTTGTACAAGTGCCAGTTTATACCTTTTACAAATACTGTACATTTGGAACTATTTACTTTATTATTTTATTATTCATTTTATTCTATAACTACTATTACTTATAATATTAATTATAACATTTACTTTGTTTTTTCGTATATCAATTTGATGAAAAGATTAAAGGTGCAGTCTGCAGTTTCTGTAGAACGCAGCACTTAGAAAAATTTTCAACAGGGAAAGCATTCTGGCCCCTCCTCCTCAGAGCCATACTGTATATGGCTCTGCTCCCCCTTGGTCTCGCTGAAATTCAGCTCAACCCTCCTTAGCTCCGCCTCCACTGCATGTCCTGTCAACCGCTGCGATCTTCTGTGTTTATATGTAAACGTTCTAAAAAATAAAATAAAAACATGGAGTGCTGGTCCAGCACACCAGAACACCAGCAAATCTGCAGAGCCTCGCGCAGCCACGTTGAACCCGAGTTTAATTCGCTCGTGACAAATTCATTCATTTCCTCATTTCAGTCATGGAGTCAGCGGAGGAGGAAGCGATCACTTGACTTTTGGCAAAAAAACAAAAGAAAAGTCCAGATCAGGGATGAAGAAGGGGAATTTAATACATTTGTGTCACATACAAAACAGTTTTGCATCGCTTTGCAATCCTTTGAACGATAACGTGCGCGGCCGCTGTGGCTGGGACAGGCGTGGGCGTGGGTTAGGAGCGTGAGAAGTGAGAAGCTCTGTTTTTATTGGCTGGTTAAAAACTCTGTTTTTATTGGCTGGTTAACGGTGGGTCACTGTGGGTATTTAAAATTGCTTTTAGTAACACCTGGAGAAGCAAGGGGAATATAGTTTCTTTCAGAGATTACTTTGTCTAACATCAGTCTGTCAGGAGATAGTGACAGAGTGAAGAAATATGTTAAAAATATATTTTTAGAAAACTTACAGACTGCACTACAGAAACTGCAGACTGCACCTTTAATCTGAGTGAGTCTTTTGGGAGAGGGGAGTAGTGAGGGATTGGGAGGGGGGGTCTCGGATTGGCTAGGAAGTAAGAAGGGTGGTCTTTGAGGAAAATATGTTGGGAACCACTGGTTTAGAGGATGTAATACAGTTTATTCCATCTCCAAAACCTGAACTGAGTCTGGAAAAATGTAAAAGATGATAAAGCCCTGCAGCCGACCTCATCGAGTGGCTGAATACAACGATGATAAACAGGAAGTACCACACGTTCATCTGTTCAAAGGTAACTGCAAGTAAATCAACCATTTTCCGACATTAGCCTAAAGGTTAATGCTGAAAGCTAGTTTCACTTTTGTTGTGTGTGTTCTGTATGTAGATATATGTTGCAACTTCTGAGTGAATAAGTTTAGTCTTTGTTTGTTATGATCAGTTAAAACTAAACTGATTTTGTACAAAGTGTTTATTAGGTTGTGTAAAACAGAGCATTACATCTGTAGCATCTTAGCTACAAAGTAGAATGTCTGTATTGCTACTAGCTTAGCGCTACTACTTGTTGTGCCGAGCTCTCCCAAATAATTATTGAATCAAGTGTTTACTTATGTAGGTAAACATAATGCAGGAAATGGCATCTACTTGCCATCTACTGTCAGAAAAAAGAAGAAAAAAAAGGTCCACTGTGTCAGCACTGGGGGCTAAGCACCCCCTAATGGTCAGATTCTAGAATCGCCCTTGTTCTAATTTTTTTTCATTTTTATAAAGTAATAATTATCATTCATCACCATAAAATATGAGTGATCATGTAATTGTCTGTGGTTTTATTTCTATGTCTGTTAGCAAATATCTCATAAACCACTGGATGTGTGTTAATGACATTTTCAGAAGTTAGTCCCTGGATGCACATCTGCAACTGATTATCTTTTGGAGTTCACCCAATCCAAGATGGCCACCACAGCTAATCAGAGTGATGAGATACACAAATGGTGATAATTCAGCCAGTTTTACAGATGTTGAGCTAAAATTTGGTGTGGTAGTAGCTGAGAGCCATCCTCAATATATATTCTGAGCGCCATCAGCTCGCACAAAATCTTTGATTAAAACTTTGTCATGCAAGCTATTTTATATTTCTTAGTACAAAAACAATTGTTTGCACAAAAGGAAACGGTGTAACGTTGTGTGATGTAGGTAATAAACACAAATCAACTCTCTTCAGAAAGCAGCATTCAAAATTGTATTTTAATTTGTATATTTACTCCATAAACATTATTACAAAACTCAGCAAGTTACCAATATTACATTATCACCATACAGGCTTGATCACAAATATTTAAAACCTTTGCAACAGTTACAACAAAACAAAACAAAATCAAACAAACAAAAAAGAAAATTAACAAAAAAATAATAATAATTTACATGAAAATCTATAAAACAGCAAATTGTTCACAAATTATATTTTTTCCTTGACTTTTCACATTTTTTCTTTGCTTATTTGTGTTTTGCACAGTAACACAACACTCTCACAACAAGATCATGATCTTATTACAAAACTCCCAACAAAATGTAAATAGTTCTAGTTTTTCTGTCGATACTTTCATATTTTGGTTTTTAAAACCAGGGACTCGTCGTCGTCATCGTCGTAATATCCTTTTCCACTGCCCGCGGAGGCGCATAAAAGGTTACTCACACACACACAAATACTTCACAGCACTTTCTAAGAAAAATATACACTTACAAAATATGTTACAAATTGGCACACAAAAAATATACAAGATTTTTGTCGTGTCAAGAGTTCATTAAGATTCCTTCTGGTAACAACTCTAGACAGTATATATAAAGCTCGGTAATCTTTTAATGAAAAGAGCAAACGTAATTCCAATCAGTGTCAAAGAATCATGAAGTGAATACATCAAACATAACATTTTAATATACATTCATAAAGAGGGTTAGGTACCTAATCTATTTTGCATTTCTTTTTTCTTTTTTTACTCTGGGGGAAAAAAAGAGAAGAAAACAAAAATCAAACCGTAAAGAAAAATAATTGTCAGCTTCCTTAGCACCATTAACATGAGGCAGCTCAACAGTGGCACATTTTTAGAAACAAATGAACAATTAAAACCAAAGGAAGTACATTCAATTTGACAATAGGCAGAAATGAGAGAAGGCAGACTAAATGGGCCCACAGCCCAATGTGGAGCTTCCCATCAGCAGCTTGTCTTGGTCCTAACCCTGATAACTCTTAGAGAAACTCAAACGAAGGAGCATGGCAGAGACACAAATAAGACACAGAGAGATTGATTAGGATCCTTGCCATATGCAAGCAATCACTTACTATAACCTGCTTGTCAGGAGCATCATATCCAGTGTGACGAGGCCTGTTTTCAGATCAGTCATGCAATTTGTCTGCACAGGTCCACGTGTATTGTCTGCTACGTTCAAAATTATAACGCTTTTTTTTTTTTAAAGAAGAGTGAAAACAAAGGCTTATTTTTCTGTATGTGTGCGATTGGCTCCTTATACTAGCTAAAGATTTTCCTAACTGATTAAATATGATTGTATAGTCTATTTTAAGGTTCATTACTAGATGTTTTTATCAGTGCTCTGAGGTAGAGAATGAGCCCAAATTAACAGACAGCAATTAGAAATTTAAAAAGAAAATCTCATTTTTAAAATTACAGGTCACAATATTTTCTGTCAGAATATTGACCCTGAAATGACAGGCATGGACCTTAAGAGATAACATAAAGATACATTAAACAGTAACAAACAAAAGTACAGGTTTTAGACGTTATGCTAAATGAAAATCGGGTCAAATAATGTAAGACGACAGACGTGCAACTTAAAACGTAAGGCAGTGTTAAATAAACAAAACGCATGTGAATGTTTAATAAAGTTTCTGTTTAAATGAGCAATTATTTTTTATTTTTTGTATTTTTTTGTAAGATAGAAGTAAAAAAAAATGTCATATGGAGCAAATGCAAACACATGCTTTCCTTTCATTTACAAGACTACTGATTCCATTTGTACTGAAAACTGCGTTCACATTCACAATAAAACCGAACTGCAAAAATGTCTATCCACCACTGATGCATGCATCAGAATCTCTGCGAGTCATAATCTGCCTTAAATTTCCAGTACAAACAGCTATTCAGTGAGGCGCAGCCCCGCAAAACGACAAGTCATTTCCTTGCTTACCCTCAGATCTGCACTACACTCCCTCTTGGTCCAGAGAGGGCTCATTTGAACGTCTTTTTTTTTAATCTCCTTTCCTTTGCGGTGGCCTTCGGTGCAGCTCTCCCCTTTGCCTCTCTTTTGTTGCTTCTCAGTGCCAGGCGATGTCGAGGTAAATCGAATTTGGCAAACAAAGTAGGGGGTTAAAAAAAGAACGAATGAAAGAAAAAAAATACACGAGAATATAGTCTTTTTTCGATTTGGTTTCATGAGTGGTGGCGTACCACTGCCAGCTGTTGGTGCCTTTCATCAGAGAAGAGAGAGAGAGAGAGAAAGAGAGAGAATAAAGTCTCAAATGAAGAATTCCTGTAGTTGCAAGTCTCTGCGAGGAGCCTCCAATCCGAGCAGCCAATATTCCAATGGATAGAAAAAGAGGAACAGCCAATATTCACACATATATAAGAGGTCATTTACAAAGTACACAGCATTGTTACTTTTGGCACATTGATTTTTAAATTATAATCATCTTTTTTTTTCTTCTTCCTTTTTTTGTTGTTGCAAATATTGCATGTCCTCTGTACAACAACATTGACAAAAATACTCTGAGGGTGGAGCTTTTTATGAATTTGCAAGGCGTAAAAATGTACATTTATATTACCAGTTCCTCTGAAACTCCACAAGTAAAAGATACACTCAGTAAAAGAACACGGGGAGTCATTCCAACTTTGAAGGGTAGAAAGAAAGAAAAAAAGACAAGGTGTCTGATATGTCAACGATACAAAATGGTCCCATCTTTTTGTGTTTAAAGATGTCTTGGGCTTAAATAGGGCTCATTAAGTGTAGGCTTCCCTCTTGAAATGAGCCAGGCAGTGTATGAAGAACAGCAACAACAGGACATCCATATTCTGCATACAAAAACAGATGAGGAGGGGGGATGGGATGCGTAGATGTCACTCATTGCATTTGTGTATATAGCTACATCTTTAGGGAAAAGCAAAAAAAAAAAAAAACTCAATTCAGGGGAGCTAGTTCATCTGAGAAGATACAAAAAAAAGCTATAAAGTTCCTCAAAAAAAAAAAAGGTGACAGAGCTGTTTTCAAGGCTTATTCTCTCTTTTTTTTTTTTCAGACAAAAGTAAAACAACTATAAGAAGAACAAACAAAGCAGAAACAACGAAAGCAAGAAAGAAATGCAGCCATGGTCGTTTCAAATCTCAATCAAGCTGGACACAATCACTCAATAGGTAGTTTGCAAATTACAAGATGTTTTTTCATGCAGATAATCATTTCCTCTTCAGGAAGGGAAGGGGGGGTTAAAAGGAAGTGGGAGTAGTCAGGGGGGATCGTAGTAACTCATGCAGCTCTGGAATAGCGTCAGTGTGGGTATGTTTGGGAGGGAGGGAGGCTGAGCAGGTAGTGGAGGGGGGAAAGTGAAAAGGAGAACAACAGCCGCTGATAACAAAATATTACCTCAGTTTCTCAAAAGAGGTCATCAGTGCTATGTCCTTATTTGGGTCTCTCTCAGCTCGCTTTCCCTTCAGTGTCTCAATCCGAGGGAACTTAGCGCTTGTCTTGTGGCGGTATAGCTTTTTGTGCGCAGGCCCGGGGTTAATAAAGCTGGGTTTATCGAACATGTTGCAGCCCAGTGCTAGCTGAGGGAACAGGGGGTGCGATGGCGTGAATTTGGCCTGATTTTTGCCTCCTTTCCCCCCAGACTTTCTGCCTCTGCCGGCTCCCGTTAACGCAGATCCTTTTTTCTTCAGGTCAGCCTCCGTTCCGGCCAGGATTTTGAGGGTCTTTAGGTTGAGGCTGTTGGCCTCTGAGGGTGCGCAGGCCTCAGACGTAGGGTTCCACAGTGGCTCGATGGAGGCCATCATGAATCTTTGGACCTCGGCCATGCCGGAGACGATGTTGGACAGAATATTGGAAGGCTCCTCAAATTCTCTCTGGTCATCTCCTACCAGGCTGTTGTTCTCTGACCAGCCAGTGCCAGGCCAGTCCCCAGTGCTGCTGCTGTCAGTCAGGCCTGTGCCACCTGCTTGGTTCTTTGCCGCCTTGCCCTCTAACATGGCCTTTATTTTTTTGGTCGACCGAGAGTTCTGTTTGGGAGTTTTGACCTTTTCAGACTTGGGGGCTCTGGGTGCCCGGGCTTTCTTTGGGCTCTGTCCTGCAGCTGTCTGTTTGCAGTTGCCTTTCCTCTTCGACTTTATGTTTTTTGCACCGGTCTGTTCATTAAACTCAGTAACTCCCAGCTCATTTTTATCTAAACCTATGACATCCTGGCTGTTGAAGTTGTGCAATGGAAATTGACTATCCTCTACTGTGTATGCATTTGCGGTGCACTCTTGTCGCTGTATGGCGTCGCAGTTCCACTTTACCTCCCTGCTGCAGTCTATAGTCATATCATTCACATCCTGGTACTCTCCAACATTGCCTGCCATCTTCATTTCCCGCCCCACCACCTGGGGGGACAAATTGGGGGTCTCGGGAGGGGAAAGCTCTGACAGCGATGAGTGTCTGAACTTGTCGGGAGTGAAGTTGGAGATATCCAACAAGTCTGAGGACTCCCTGAGTGGGGTAAGGGCATCCACACTTTGCTGAATCACCACTTTAGGACTGCAATGAGCTAAGAAGCTGTCTCGGCCTTCCTCCTCACCCTCCCGCTCACAAGACTTGAGGCTGAGAGAGCTGTAATTGCTGGAGGAGGCTGACAGAGAGCCCACTGAGTCATAGCTGATGAGCCTCCCATTGTCTGTGCACAGGGACCCTCTTTGGTATTGCACCTGGCCCTCCACACAGGCAGACTGACACACTTGCAGATCTGCCCCAGGCTGCAGCCTCGCCTCGCTCAGGTAGCTCTTCTCATAAAGCAGCCTGTCCGCCTCCGGGCTCAACTGGCTGTAGTTAGACACCGGCAGGTTGTCATTCAGGGGCACAGCAGCAGGGAAGTTGTTGGGTAAGATAGGAGTCTCAGGGGTCTCAGGCCCAAAGCTCTGGTTGTGATTTGCACACAGCTGTGGGTGCCACATCTGGGGGAAGCTAGGGCAGTTTTGCGGGGACTGCTGGAGCTCCGACTCAGATGGAGGTGAGAGGACACAGCTCTGTGCGAGCTGCAGAGAGGAAAACTGCTTCTCCTCCAGGGACAGCCCCAGAGAATACTGCTGCCTAGAGGACTGCTGGGGGAAATATGAGATAGCTGCTCCACTAGAGGAGTCTGTGGCATCTAACAGGGTCTGCAGGTAGCCCCCTGGGATGACAGGGACACTTGCCTCCACCTCCTCTGAGGAGGTCCCTTTGTCAGGAGAGCAGGTGGATGAAACAAAGGGAAATTTCTCCTCTGATGCGTTAGCTGGGGTGTTATTGTCTGAGAAATGGGATTTGACTATAGTTGAACTAATGCCTGCCTGTTCTAACCCAGCAATGGGATCCTCAATCTGTGCTGCACTGACACAGACATCCGTTTCATTTGTCACACTCCTTCCCTCTTCCCCTTCTGCCTCTTTCATTTTCTTGCTCCTCAGCCTGGCTTCACTTTTGAATTTCCTTATCCTGACTATTTTATTTCCTCCCAGTCGTCTCCCCTCCCTCTCTGCTAGCTCCTGGGAGCGACTCTTGGTTGTGATTGCGTGTGTGATGAAGTTCGTGTCTAATGTGACTGGGAGGCCTGGGGCTGCTGTTATTTCCTCTACGGTGGGGGTGGGGTCCTCTTTAGTGACACCTGTGCGGCCCTGATCAGAGAGAAAGGAACCCTGTGTTGTTACTGATTGCTCCACAGTTTGAATTCTCTGAACCTTAAGCCTGTTTGCAATCTTGTATTTCCTTTTGGGATGACTAGAATTAAAAGGCCGATGATGGCGTCCGTTTAGATGAAAACCGCGTTGTTGTTTATCTCTGGCAACCAGCTTAAGCCGTTCCTGTCTCTCTCTTTGCTTCTCCTGCCAGAAATCCTTCAGAGGAGCCAGTGTCTCATATTTGCTCACTGTGTCGGCGTTTAAGCTCACAGTCACATCCACGGGGTTCAGCTTGCCCAGTTTCACTGACATGAGTCGCTCCCCTTTAAACCTGTTGATGATGATGTACTTGATGACAACGGGTGGCTCTTTTCGACTGGATTTCCGACGTTTTTTGGGGCACCAGTCAACGTCTTCCTCCTCTTTCTGACCAGCGGGAGCTTTCTCTTTTTTTTCAGCATTCTTTTCACTTTCAAGTGAGTCAACATCATACAAGTAATCATCGCTGTATCGAACCTTTCTCTTGGAGCGTAGCCCATAGTTGAGAGGGTTTGAGGGGCTGAGAAATCTCTTAGAGTGGGCCTTTTTAAACTTGCTGTCCTGCAGGGTATCCAAGGAGGAGCCAGTGCAGGAGCTGTCATCGCTGAACTCCCCTGACTCTTCTGTGGAAGTGAAGTCTATTAGGTAGCTGACCTTGGAGGTGGACATGGGGGAGTCTTGAGAGCCATCCAGTGGGCTCCCACCACTGCACTCCCCACCTTTTCCTTCTAACGCTGTCTCCCCGATTAGCTCCTCAGTTTTGGGCTGCGTCTCTTCAACGCTCCTCCTCAAGACAGGTGCTCCTTCCTCTTTTTTGGCACAGTTGGCCAGGAGGGTGGGGAAGAAGTTGAACTGTGTCTCCTCTTGGAGCACATTTGTTTTTTCCCTCATGTTGTCCTGGAAAGACTCGTAGCGAATCTTAAGCGAGCAGACGTCGCTGCTTAGTGTTGAATCGTCGTCTTCGTCGTCAAAGAGATTGTCAACATCCTCCTCAGAGAAGAGGTTGACCGATAGCTCATTTTTAGAGCAAAGGTCCAACAGTTCCATCTTACTCTCACTGATGAAGGACTCAAAGTAGCCCCAGTCCTGACTAGCATTAGCCAGCAATACCTCTTCTCCACTGACTTTGTCCAGTAATAGTCCCTCATACAAGTTCTTGGCAGTTGCCTCGTCTTCTGGGTCATCACATTCCTCTGTTTTGTTTCCGTCTGCTCTCTTGCCTTCACTTGGGGCTTTTGGAAGAGGAAAGCTAAGCAGCTGGTCAGAGAGGAGCTGCTCCCCGTAGTGAGTCACTGCCTCCCCTGCATGGCTCAGGCACTGAATGCTGATGTTGTTGATGTCAGAGAAATCCTCTCGACTCACATCCCCTATCCTAACGCTCAACCCAGGGTCTGCGTCAGAGTTGTTGTTAGGGTCATGGGGTGGATTCTGGATGGAATTAGGGTCAGAGGCATCCCGGGTTTCTATAAAGCAACCGAGGCAGGTTCTGGCGGGCTGAAGGAGACACTCCTCTGTCAGGACAGACACTGTGCTGGACTCCATCATTGTAGCTGATAGAGGGAGGGTGATGGCCAGTGTAGGGGATGTTTTCCGTGTGTCTCCTGTTGGACTCCAGGAGCTTACAGCCGGGTTGGGAAGTGATGTGGGTGCACGTTGAAGGTTGGGGACTATAGTTGAAGCATCATTGGATGGAGAGCAGGGGGCCACAGTTAGGCTCAGAGAGTGGTGAGTGCCAAGGGCCAAGGGGAGGGATGGTGGCGTAGGAGTGATCTTCTGGTGTGTTGGGCAGGCCCGTTGTGAAGTCTCTGCAGCAGGAGCAGGTGAGGAAGCTGCAACATTGACAAGTCTGCACAGACTCATATCACCACTCTGTGCACATACCCCTGCAAGAAACAAAAAAAAAAAAGGATTTAAGCTCTCTGAACTATAAGTCAGAACATTGGCCCTCATGCACGAAAATGTTCTTATTCTAATCCTAAATTCCTCCTACTTTTGTTCGTACGAAGCGTTCGTACGAACATGCCACGTCAGAACCAACAAACTCTTCTATCCACAGGAAAAGCGTGTAAACGGGCTGCTGAAAGGTGATGAATTCCACCTGTTCTACTCACCTGCGCGTGCTCGCGTGAATGTAATTTACATAATTTCCACCCCTCAAAACACCATATAAGGCCACGCTTCCTGCCTTCTGACAGCAGGAAGTGTCCATTCATTCAAACACATGAAGTAAAATGAGGAACTTCACGCGTTCGGAGATCTGCTCTCAGTCGCGCTGTGGCTACCCCCCCCCCTGCAGGTGTCGGATGGTCAAATATCTTTAATGTTAGTGTAAAGTTTGTAAACAACTGTGTAGTTTCACTTATTCAGAAGAGCTGTGGCGCACCGCTGCCCCCCCCCGCAAGTGTCGGATGGTCAAATATCTCTAATTTCAGTGTACTGTGTTACATTATAGTTTCACTTATTCAGAAGAGCTGTAGCGCACCGCTACCCCCCCACCCCCCGCAAGTGTCGGATGTGTTTTTCAACAGAAGCATTTTAAAATGTCTCTAAACTACAGTTAACTTCATATTAATATTGTAGTGCATGCTGTGTGTCCCGTGGGTCGTACAGTATCAGAAATCAAGAATAAATGGTTTGATCTGAAAATGGCTTCAAACAAACGTCTCGCCGCAGCACGACAGGTGGACAGTCTGCGAGATGGAGCAGACTGACAGCAAGACGCGCGATGATCCACACTCAGAACACAGATGACAGTGCGCCCGCAGTCAACAGGCAGCTTAAATAAAAAATGACATGAAACGAATGAATAAGCCGGCTTCGCTTTGTTCTCCCCTCTCTCTGCGGTGCTGTGTGTGTGTGTGTGTGTGTGTGCGTGTGTGTGTGTCTGCTCGACAGTCGCGCGGCGTGGGGGCATGCCGACACTGGCGCGGGGGGACCCCGTGCCCACTGTTGGCACGGGGTGGGGGGGCGTGTGCCACACCACGCGCGGGGGCGCACGGTGGTCGAGTGGGGCGCGGGGGGGGGGGTTTGAAGCCGCTTTCTTTTAATTTAACATATTTGTGTCGTTGCATTTAATTCTTTTTAAACTCAGAATATTTTCTAAATAACGAAATATAAGTGATTAGTGATGGAAATCCATCTGGATAACGGCGGACCGACTGCTCGTAAAATATACGACAGGTCCAGACCACACGTACATTTTGTTCGTATCTGAAAAAAATCTTAGGATACGAAAACATTGTTGGATGCCACAAATGATCCTTAATCACTCGTACGCACAGGATAAGCACATATCTGTGCGTACGAACGGTTTGTGCATGAGGCTCATTGTTTTTGTACTGTAGTCAAATTCTTCTTGGCTGTTCAAATGCAATTAGTGTCATTTAACCCCCTGGAGTTCTAAATTTAATTTTGCAATGCCATTCTTAAACACCGCTAATTTGGTTTTTGTACTGGATTTTCAACGAGATGTATTAACAATGTCAAATTAGACAAGGCTGCATGTTTTAGAGTTTGATTTTTTAAAAACATTATAGGCTTTGGGCAAGATATCAAGCTGAGTCGCGTGTTTCATGTTATTGGAAAGTCAGGCATGAAAGTAAGAAAGAGCAGCTAGAAATGTATTTGATATATTTAAGAATATCAAATAGGTTGTGACATCATGTGCTCAAAGGAGATGATTTTTGTCTCTGTGAATAAGTGAGTCTAGGTGTTAGTGAATTTGTCAGCAACTTATTAGCATTTATGTCAAAAGATAATAGCTACTAAAATAATTGGGCATTGGGTTAAATAAAGCTACTGAATCATTGAAAATCTGTGTAGTTGCATTACTGAACTGTACAAAATTTTACAGTGTTGTGAAAGTTTTGATCCACCACTTATTCAGTTTTGCTTAGGAGTCAGTATCTTAAATTTTGAAAATGGCTCTGAAAACCCATGCATCTGATTTTTCCGAGGGGTTTTAAAAAATTGGTTGAAATTGGATATTTTTATATAACTTTCTGTCTCATCCTTTTATCTGACCATTTTGAAAGCAATGTTTTCTCATCAGATATTTAAAAAGGTAACTCAGATCATTTGAAGGGGAATGGTAGTTGAAATAACCCAAATGGAAACCATTTGGGTAATTTCACTGTTAATTTTTGATAAAAACAATTTTGGTAAAAGTAAGTATTAACTAAACTAGAACATCCATCCATCCATCCATCCATCTTCTTCCGCTTATCCGGGGTCGGGTCGCGGGGGTAGCAGCCTAAGTAGGGAGGCCCAGACTTCCCTCTCCCCAGCCACTTGGAGCAGCTCCTCTGGGGGAATCCCAAGGCGTTCCCAGGCCAGCCGAGAAACATAGTCCCTCCAGCGTGTCCTGGGTCTTCCTCTGGGTCTCCTCCCGGTGGGACATGCCCGGAACACCTCACCAGGGAGGCGTCCAGGAGGCATCCTAACCAGATGCCCGAGCCACCTCAACTGGCTCCTCTCGATGTGGAGAAGCAGCGGCTCTACTCCGAGTCCCTCCCGGATGACTGAGCTTCTCACCCTATCTCTAAGGGAGAGTCCAGCCACCCTGCGGAGAAAACTCATTTCAGCCGCTTGTATCCGAGATCTTGTTCTTTCGGTCATAACCCAAAGCTCATGACCATAGATGAGGGTGGGAACGTAGATCGATCGGTAAATTGAGAGCTTTGCCTTTTGACTCAGCTCTCTCTTCACCACGACAGACCGGTACAGCGCCCGCTTCACTGCGGACGCTGCACCTATCCGCCTATCGATCTCACGCTCCAGTTTTCCCTCATTCGTGAACAAGATCCCGAGATACTTAAACTCCTCCACTTGGGGCAGGACCTCCTCCCCGACCCGGAGAGGGCATGCTACCCTTTTCCGGCTCAAGACCATGGCCTCGGATTTGGAGGAACTGATCCTCATCCCGGCCGCATCGCATTCAGCTGCAAACCGCTCCAGCGAAAGCTGTAGATCACGAGCTGATGAAGCCAATAGGACCACATCATCTGCAAAAAACAGAGAAGCGATTCTAAGGTCACCAAAACGGATCCTCTCAACACCTTGGCTGCGCCTAGAAATTCTGTCCATAAAAGTTATGAACAGAATCGGTGACAAAGGGCAACCTTGGCGGAGTCCAACTCTCACCGGAAACGAGCCTGACTTACTGCCGGCAATGCGGACCAAGCTCTGACACCGGTCGTACAGGGACCTAACAGCCCTTATCAAATTTTGATAAGGGCAATTTCACTGTTTGGGTAATTTCACTGTTAATTTTTGATAAAAACAATTTTGGTAAAAGTAAGTATTAACTAAACTAGAACATATGAATATAAATGAAACAACATAACCAAATAACAGGAAAAGGCTAAAGTAAGCAGAGGCTCTGACAAGAAACTGCAATAAATGAAAGCATTACAGGAGGGTTGATTACAGAAGGCAGATGTTTGCAAATCAGAGTCAGAGTCAGAGAATCTTTATTGTATTGTCATTCGCACCACAAGTGGTACAGGTGATGAAACGAGATTATGTACACAGGGTCCCAGTTACATCCAACAATAAAATGTAAGAGAAGAACAGTAATAACATCTAAGATATGAACTAAGAAAAACATCCGCTAACAATACACTAAGCACTGATATCATAGAAAAACATCACTCCAAACAGCAGCACGAACACAAGTCTGTATGAGCAGATGGGCACGAGCTATATCTCGTGGCAAATCCGCTCCAATTCTCATCAGTTCAGTGCGGCTATAATTCACACGCATAAATACATGTAGTGCAGAATCAGGTACGGAATCACTATCAAAATTACTAAAAACTGGGAATGTACCGGGAGCCCATGAAGCTGCTGCTGCTTTGAGCGCGGCCATCTTGCCATCCATCAAATGAAGGAGAGAACAAGGTTCACTAAAGAAACAATGTTAAGAAAGCTGGGCAACTAGAGTAAATAAAGCTAGTAGATAATAAGTACCTAAAAAGAAATAAATCTAGTAGATAATAAGTACCTGAAATAATAGTGAGCAGATGAAAACAAAAGTGAGAACACTAAATATAATTAATTAACCATAAAGCTAAACTCACAAAACACACAATTTATTACCACAAAAGTGTTCTGTGAAAAAGTTATGAACAATTAACTTCTTACCTGTTGAAAATAGCTCTTTGAACAACTTTAGTTAGGAGCGACACAGTCTACATCTGACTGAATCATACCTGCCCACATTTGCTAATGGTAATGAGTTTTGCGAGTGCCAGTGATGCAAAGCAGTCGTGGAGGGGTCCCCGCCCCACAAATTTAATTAAAAATTGACTCAAAACAATGCATTTTGTAGCTATTTGAAGTGCATTTTACTACATTCCTAGAAGAAGAAAAAAACTAACTAACATAAATTCAGTATATTTTATACGTATATATTTTCTTTTCCACTGCTGCCTTTGTGCTTGCTCAGGATGGGAGTCTGCCATAAAGTGAAGCTTCAACTCAATCTGTTGGCTTCCTTAGAGAACTTTACTAATTGGCTTTTATAATGTACCGGTATGTGAATGTTTTTGTACAGTGCCCTGAGATAACTTATGTTGCGACTTGGCGCTACAGAAATAAACTGAATTGAATAAACTGAATTGAATACATTATGTATTTTTTGAAAGGTGGAACAACAAGCACTATCTGGCCTTTAAGCTGAATTTTATCTGAGATCAAACTTGAAAATTGCATTATCCTTATTTATTTATTGTGGGGGTTTTTTACACATGAGAACCATGGGTTTGTTTTGACTGCATCATACAGGTAGTCCCCGACTTACGAGCGAGTTCCATTCCTGCGAGGTGCTCGTAAGACGAAATCTCGTATGTCGGAACCCGAAACACGTGTCGCTCGTAAGTCCGGATTTTCGGTCGTAAGTCGGAAAATTTATGCTAGCGCTACTACGAACACTCGTTTTTCAACACAAACGTACATATTAGTTCATAAACATGCTCAGAAACTTGTTTACAAACGGTTAGCTAACACACTTTTGTCTAAAAACACATACCAGTGCTGTATTTTTTGTATGTTCTGTACAACTTTACTGTTCGTTAGTCAGCTCGTAAGTCCGGAACCTCGTATGTCGATGTGCTCGTAAGTCGGGGACTACCACTTTACTTTTATCACAAAATGTCCTCTGCACCATATAACATTATTTAGTAACAAAACAGGCTACCCTGAGAAACCTACCAGGAAGGTAAAATAGAACAACACATACAAATAGAAAATACAAGCTACGCTACGAACAACATATCTGTGTCTACAAATCCTGAGTCTATCATTTGTCCAATAAGATTTTTAAAATAATAAATTATAGTTGATGGTTGAATCAACAAATAAACATATTTAAATTTCAACAAAAGGTTTATCCCTTTTATTCCGAGCGTGTTGGCAATGACACTATAACAAGAAAGAAAAAGATTGCTTTGCATTACCGTGACTTAGCAATAGCTTGAGCTATTTAAAAAAATTCAACAGCTTCTGAAAGTTGAGAAGTTGCAGCTTACATCTAATATAGGCTTATCATGGTAATCTCACTCCTGCTGTAGCAGGAAGCCCATGAAACAACCCCTCTGGCATGAACAGGTGTAGGCTAAGCCAACACATGTCAAATGCAGGACACTTGGGTGACAATTTAGAATTACCAATCAGCCTGAGATGCATGTTTTTGGTCTGTGGGAGGAAACCGGAGTACTCGGAGAAAACCCACGCATGCACGGATAGACCATGCAAACTCCACCCAGAAAGGCCCCCAGACCAGGATTTGAACCAGGGACCTGCTCGCTGAGAGGCAGCAACTCTACCAGTTGTGCCACCGTGCTGCATGCAATGTCCTGAGAGCAATAGGTGCACACATGCAGAGACATGTAGGAGGAGATGTATGAAGGCAGCAGACCAAGAAGTGATTTAAAGAAGAAAATGTACCAGTGAGTGTCTGTGTGAAGTTAATGATGTCCAGTTAACCAGTGAATACATGGTGCAGTGGTGGGTATGGTACTTACAGCCAGTTATGAATCGTGCACCATGATAGACCGCATCCAACATCTGCAGAGAGCTGAGTGTTCATGTAAATAATGTCACTGTATTCAATGAAGGGAAGGAAAGTCGCAGTTACAAGGCGTTTCCTAGCATTCAGAGTTAGACAGGAGCTATTTCTGAAAAAGAAACTCAGTTAACTTTCAGTTTCTTTACTAGGTTTTCATCCTGGAGCTTCAAAGACAGATGCGAATCGACCAAGATACAGTACGCAAATATTTGTAGGAATCGACTAACTCAAGTTTGAGACGAGTTGTTTTAGGGGGTGGCACGGGGTGGCATAGTTGGTAAAGCTGCCGCCTCTCAGTGAGAAGGTTGTCGGATCAAATCCCGGCCTGCGACCTTTCTGGGTGGAGTTTTCATGTTCTCTCCGTGCATGCGTGAGTTTTCTCCGAGTACTCCGGTTTCCTCCCACAGACCAAAAACCTGCATGTTAGGCTGAATGGTAACTCTGAATTGTCCCTAGGTGTGAAAGTGAATGGTTGTTTGTCTCTGTGTGTCTCTGTGATGGACTTGTGACCTCCAGGGTGTCCCGCCTCTCAAACAGTGGTTGTTGGATATGGGCAGCAGTGACCTCTCTGACCCAGAAAGGAGAAAGTGGGAAAGATAATGGATGGATGGAGTTGTTTTAAGACAGTAGCAATCAACTTTGGTATGGTTTTGTACTAGCTATTAGCTTGCCAATGTGGTTGAACTTCTGTAAAATGCAAAGAACTGTCCATAATATGAATGTTTTGTTCTTTCAAATGGTAAATGGCGCACACTTTATAATGCTTTTTGAACAGCTCCAGGTTCAGTAAAACCCTTTACAAATGGTCCCACTCATCCACTCATTCTCTCTCTCACACACACCCTCATGCAGTGCTTTTTATTATACAGTATATATTTCACACACTATACTTCTTATATTCCCACTCATACACTCATACGTATATTTTTTAAATTCATTCAACCTTTATTTATACAGGTTAATCCCATTGAGCCTCGGGAACTCCTTTACAAGAGAGATCTGATTTTAACAGAGTGATGACAACAGTGGACAACAAAGACAATAATAGACAATCATAAAGCATGCATACAACTGAGAATTGTTTTTCTTCTTATTTTTTGAACAAGTGAAAATAAAATGTTATTTAAAAGGAAAAGAAATTAAAAAAAGCTAGGTTGTAGGGCGGTGTAGAAAACTAAAAACAAGAAGATGTCTGCATATTGGAGGCGGTGGAGGTTAAATTTCTTGCTCAAGGACACTTTGGCCTGCTGCTGAGATTTAACTTTCAAATCAACAATTGAAAGATGAAATTCTTGCAAACTTGTTTCCACTTCAAAAGACCGTAACTATCCCCTCAACACTAACTTACAAATTGTTCCAGCATAAAAAGAAAAATCACTAAAGAAAGAAAACAGTGGTTGGGAGTGGTGGCGCAGAGGTTAGAGAAGATGGGCCTGTCATCAGAAGGTCGCCGGTTCAACTCCCCGGACCGACAACATCAAAATGTGGGGGGGAAAGGTGAAACACCAACACCTGCCAGGGTGGACCCTCATTTACCCCACTCTTGGTCCTTGAGCAAGGCCCTTAATTCCCACCATCAGTTCTCTGCTAGCTCAGTGGTCTGTGGTTGTGTCAGGAAGAACATCCGGCATAAAAACAATTGCCACGTCTTTGTGTAAGTTAGTTCGCAGTATTGACCTCGGAAAAACTGAAGGAAGAAAGAAAAAAGCGTTGTGTCATTTCATTAATTTATATAAGTATTTCAACTTTAAACTCTTTTAATCCTCAATATATAAAGAAATAACAAGCATTTAAAATTTTTGCACAGTACCAAACACTGTTAAACTATATGCATTTCTTATTCCAAAATAATGTTTTTTTTTTTTTTGAATGTCCAGAAGACCAGACTTAGCTTTTTTAGAAGAGAAATAAAGATTATATTAAATACATTTATTAAAATAAAGAAATATTTAAAAGAAATAAATTCCCTTAGGTTCATTTTAATACAGTATGTTAACATCAAATCATGACAATCAGATCATTCACAAATTCAACAAATGCCGTTGGATGGCATTTGTTGAATTTCTCTTTCTTTCTTTCTTTCTTTCTTTCTTTCTTTCTTTCTTTCTTTCTTTCTTTCTTTCTTTCTTTCTTTCTTTCTTTCGTTGGGCGATTTTAAGTTGTGTGGAAAAAAGCAACTCTACCTCAGTTGTGTGAAGGTGCTGAACCTGCGCTCCTTGGCTGGAACTAGGGAGTCGAGGTGGACTCAGGTTTTTGCTTCAGACTGCACCCCTAAGGGTAGGTGGCGGGTCCTGTATAAGCCCCCTGTTGAAAAATGAGTGGCCGACCTTCAATGGCGGATAATACATGGACTCATAGCTACGAACAGACACAGAGCTCATTTCGACTCCAGCACTGGGGAGGGGTGTCCTTTTTCAGAGTCAGAGTCAGAGAGAATTTATTGTCATTTGCACCGCATGTAGTACATGTGTTGAAAACGAGATTATGTACACAGGGTCCCAGTTACATCCAACAACAAATGCAAGAGAAAAACAATAATAACATCTAGGATTAACTAAGAGAGACATCAGCTAGTAATACACTAAGCCCTAATGTAGTAGAAAAACATCATTATAAACAGCAGCACGAACATGAGCAGATGGTCACAGATGAACGCAGATAGTCACAGATGAACGCAGCAACAAGAAACAGATCAGTATCAGCATGATGTGACATTTTGCAGTGTTTATTCTTATTATTTATTTATTCATGAGTCTGACAGCCTCAGGGTAGAAGCTGTTCCTCAGTCTAGTGGTTCTACATTTGATGCTCCTCAACCTCCGTCCCGAGGGGAGTGGTGCAAAGAGTGAGTGTGCTGGGTGAGTGAGGTCTTTCATGATGCAGGTGGCTCTTTTTCTGCATCTGGAGGTCTGTGATGGTGGGGAGACTGACTCCCACAGACTTCTGTGCAGCCTTTTTGTGCACAGACAGAGACTTTGGAACATCTTGTCCTGTCATGTCAAAGGTTGGTGGGTCTCTTTGGACTGTTAGAAGAGTGGGTGGTAGCTCTTGGGGAAGAATTTTCATTACCTCTGTTCATTTTTGGTCCAAAGTACACTGTACGCAAGAAAAAAATCCTGACCTTAATGAATTTTCTGTTTGGGGTTGCAAAACTTGCTATTTGGTTGACCAGGAAGAACCAGATGTTAGGCCGGGGATGGACTGATGTAGTTGAGAGCTTTAAAGGGTTACTTGCAGCCCGTTTAAAAGTAGAGCATGCTTTCTACACCCTCACCAGCAACCTTGGCTCGTTTCGAGACTTCTGGGGTATTAAACAGGTTTTGTGTTCCTTGAGGGAGGATGTTTTTTTAATTTTTACCTTTTAATATTATGGAGAGAGTAAAAAAACAAAAAAACAAACAAACAAAAAATAACTAAATAACATATGTAAATAATTTTTTAATGAATTAATGCCCATCCTGTATGTCTCTGTAACTGAAGGTTTTTTATTTTTTATTGGACCTTTGTTCTGTTGTTTGTTTCCCAAATGATGTAAAATAAAAGTTTTGTCAAGTCAAGTCTTTCTTTCTTTCTTTCTTTCTTTCTTTCTTTCTTTCTTTCTTTCTTTCTTTCTTTCTTTCTTTCTTTCTTTCTTTCTTTCTTTCTTTCTTTCTTTCTTTCTTTCTTTCTTTCTTTCTTTCTTTCTTTCTTTCTTTCTTTCTCATTCTCTTAAATTTCATTTCTGGTACTGCAAAATTGGCAATATGGATATCAAGAAGGAACAAAATCAATCAGCAACAAACAGATGATGCTCGTGTTTTATTTGAAAGACTGGTAATTGCTCGAGTCCGTGTGGAATTTGAGTATTTTAAGTTGACAAAAAACATGGACGTCTTTGTTAATAAGTGGGGTATTAACAATGTTTTGTGTTCAGTGGATGACTCATGTTTAGTATTTACTTTTTGATAAAAAAAAAAAAAACTTTTACCATGTATGACAAAAAACATGGATGCCTTTGTTAATAAGTGGGGTATTAACAATATTTTGTGTTGAGTGGATGACTCATGTTTAGTATTTACTTTTTGATTTTTTAAAAACTTTTACCATGTTTGACAAAAAACATGGATGCCTTTGTTAATAAGTGGGGTATTAACAATGTTTTGTGCTCAGTGGATGACTCATGTTTAGTATTTACTTTGATTTCTTAACTTTTACCATGTTTTATCTGTATTGACTGTTGGAGTGTGAAATAAAAGACTTTTAAAACTCAAACTCTCTTTCTTTCTTTCTTTCTTTCTTTCTTTCTTTCTTTCTTTCTTTCTTTCTTTCTTTCTTTCTTTCTTTCTTTCTTATTTCTCTACTTATTTAATTTCATCTCTATTTCTTTCTTAGTTTTCAAGTGGCCACAAATCGCAAAGCACCCACAGTCTGATAGACAAAAGAACCATTAGAAGCACATTCAGGACAAAGTTTTGGGGGATTTCACGTCAAGTAAAATACATCATGGTTTGAATCAGTTGAAGACGTCCATCGAATGTGTAACAATCAAAACTCAGGGAAGCAGGCTTGTAGCAGAAGGGAGATCGCTTTGTTTGCTCTGCATAATTAGATGACAGCAGCGGAGGCAGGTATGTACACATGGGACACGACAGGCCCATATGTTGGAGACGGTATAACCAATATCAACTTCACCTGCCTCCCTCTCCTCAGTCCCAAGCTGCCATCTCGCACATATTCTTTAAAACGATGCCAGCAAGAACGTTTTGAAATTGAAAAACATAGCTCAGCAATTAATGCGCTCAAGGAGGTTAACTAGCAACAACCCCCATTTTAGAAAGGATGCGACTAATCACTATTGAGGTAGTGATAAATGCTCCAGGCGAAGACTGCTTAGCAAACAGCATTCGGCATGGCTGTATTGGCGGTGAGTAAATCTTTGAATATGGATAGGATTTGAGAGTGATTTAATGAGGTAATGAAATTTCTGAGAGCCGGTCTCTCTGGGTCTGCGGCCTGCAGACACACTGGTGCAACAAGAAACGCCTACTGAGAGCTTACGACGGCGCTGCTGTCATCCTTAATGAAGAAAACCTCAGGAGAAATATGCATCGTCTCTCCTCTTCTCCGAGTCAGAAAACTGTTATAGCAGCAACTTCTCAGAGGTGGCAGAAGCATCACAGCGAGGCGTTTGCCATCAGCTCCTTTCACTCTGTGTGCCAGAATGACCTCAGAGCAGGAGCATGTGACTGACACATTCTCCCTGGAGAGATGCAGTGCAGACATCGGTTTCTACATTTAGACTTAAATTTTAGCTACATGGTATGACCCACATTGCAATAAAGGCTGAAAAGGAGGATCACAAAAAGGCGCATGTGTTTACACATGTATAAACAATTTATTCCCAAGGGAACAATGAGGTGTATATCCCTCTGCACCGTAATGCATCGTGTCATTTCACATACTCATCATCATACATTTTTGGATGTATATGTTTCAAACGGGTATAAACACAAAAAACATGGAAGTTCTATAAAACTACAAAGGATTGTTAGCTTTCTTTATCCCCTTGTGCTAGCATGTAACTAAAGCTGCCACCTAACGTTGCCTAAAGATCGTTTAAAATTGTTTTGAAACATTAAACTCGTATTGAGAAATGTCTTTCCTCTGTGTTCATAATGGATTAACAATTTACCCTGCCCAGCGAGTGTGTGACAAAAAGGGCGTGTGTGTGCATGTTGTAGCTTCATGTATTGTGTGTGTGTGTGTGTGTGTATGAGAGTGATAGAGTATGAGTATTGGCTTGGGGGTATAGTGTTATCGAGAGGCCATCTGTCTCCAGCTGGACCATTAGCTCTTCAGCTGTTCAGAATGTGCCACAGATCAGTCAGTCAGACAGGTACACACACACCCACTCATGTACACACACACATGCACACTAAGGGTCTTTCAGCAATGTAGCTGACAAATCGAGTTTGACACTAGAGGTCAAAAGGGGATCAGCAGCCTCACATTTGCTGATATGGTAGAGCAAAGTATTACAACTGCATCTAAATGTACGCAAGATAAACGCTCCGTGCAGCCAGGACTTAATATCTAGCTTGCGAGGTGAACATACAGTAACAATAAAACAAGCCTCAGAGACTCAGATTATACGAACACAGCTACAGTTTTGTGTTGCAGGAGAAAAGCTCCTTGAATAGAAGCTGATGCTGGATGTGGCACACTTCATGCAATCTGGCACAGACATTCACCACTGAGCATATGGAAGGACCGTGGCTGCTGCCAGGTGGTGGTGATCTCCTGATCCCCTCTACTGCCAAGCCCAGCCATGCTAGACAGCCCAACCAGTGCCAGACTACACCAGAATACTAGACCAGTTAGCATTTGGAGCTCTCTCTCAGCACAGCCATGACACTCAGGGTTTCAGCTAGCTGAGTTAAACCTAAGGTGCAAAGGACAAGGCAGCTCTGCACACCCAGTGTCTGTTGCCTTAACAATTACATAGTGGGATAAAAGCAACATGAGAACAAAAGTTTGCACAATTCTCTGTTTTCCTAATTTATAATAAAAACACAATTACACAAAAGTTTCCATCTGTCAAATAACTAAAGGTAATTAAAAGGTACAGTATGAGTATTGTCACCTTTGACGACGAACAATGAAATGGTAAGTCCATTAAATGCAGCTGGAATGTCTAAAATATAACAATATGACATGTGAAGCAAAAAGAAACAGTTCTAGTTTCCAATAAATCTTTCAATGTTTTCGCCCAAAACTTCATTATCCCTGACGTTCATCATCAACGTGCGCCGCACCATGGCAGCAGTGATGAGAGCGCCGCTTCGACTTGCACTTATTTTGTTCATTGTTGTTTTTGTTTTGACTTTTTGCACCTGCATTGCACTCCCACACTACGGGTATGACCGCAACTCACTTTTGGAGTTGCGATCATCAGTGAATGGGGACTTTGGGACGACTTTTGGGGACTCCGCGGTGGACATTCTCTCCTGGGTCCTTTGTTTATTTGGGTGTCATAAGAGGAAAACGCGAAGAGGGAAGTGAGTTGGTGTTTTGTGCAGGACCCATCAGAGACGCAGCAAACCTCCTCTCCCCTCGGTCCTACTTTCAGGTGTTCAGCCACTGAGGAATAGACTGGATGACCTGCACGCACAGATTTATTGAGAGCAGGACACGAGGAGCTGTTGTGTCTGCCTTTACAGAAACATGGCTGGAGTTGTCCATCCTGTGGCTCTGGACGACTTCTTTGTCTACCAGCTCGACAGAACAGAGTCACATCTGGGACACCCAATATGTTTGTTGCTGCTGCACTGGGCGGCTGTATCATGTGTGCCGCTGCCTTGCCATCGTGGTTCAGTTCATCTCAATATTGTTCACTGCCTGTGCGGTGGCCTGTTGTACAACCTGTGCGGTTCATGTTGTGTGCAATATATTTCAGAATCGGCTTTATTATCACTGTACCGAAATACAGTGAGATTATGTTCGTACAGTCATCCAAAAAATGGCTGGAGTGCACGTTATTGCTGCTCCTAAGAGTGCGGCCCTCTTATTCTTTTAGATAGGAAAAGGGGAAAAGGCCATGAGGAGAGGATAGTGGTATTACAAAAAAGATCTCTTCACACCTTGTCCTTATCAGGACAAGGTTTAAGACATCAAAAAACTCTACCAGCAAGCACATTTATAGACACATTACATCTGCATTTGATGACAAGACAGTGAGATTTGTTCATGAAGCACTTCCAGATAGCCTATAGATTTGTTAAGATGATGGTGTCAGTTGGTACAGCTCTAATAAGCATTCACAGACGTTCTTGGAGGCAGGAGAGTGTTGCGATAGACAGAGCTTTCTTAGTCTATGCATATGCCAGGAGAATTGTGATAAGGTGGCCTGCTTTGAGGCCAAATGGGGGAGTCAGATTCAGATAAATGTTGTCAATTGTGTTGAGGGACCAACTGGAGTCTGTGTCAGTCCTCTCAGTTCCGAAGTGTCCAAATTAAATGGCCACAGTGGGGGTGGGGTTTGCGATGGATAGATCTTTCTTAGTTTACGCATATCCCTGATGTATCGGAAGATGTTTAAATAGGAGTTCTGATACACAAGATCTTCGGCATCCTTCTGAGACAATATGATTAATGATGTATCCTGCCACGTGCATCTCAGCGGGGCATGAGGGTTCTCCAGGACCCTGTCGCTTATTGAAAAAACATTTTGGAAGATAGGATAGGAGCTCCGATGCTCAAGACAGAGAGAAAAAAAGCTGGAGGAGGACGGGAGAAGGAAGAAATGTGTCCGTCTTGCATGAGAGTGAGTGAGGAAAAATATACCATGTGCATTTAAGCAGTGTCACTGCCTGCGAGGTACTTGTTTGCACTGATTCATCCTACTTGCACTGTTGCATCTTACCATATTGTTTAGTATATTTCTTTTGGCCCTTGTAGTTGTTGTATCATTTTCTTTTTCACTTTTTGGTGCTTTGTTTTGTACTTTTGTTGCATGCTTTCTTATTTCTTGTTTGTTTGTTTTTTAGTTGTTGTTAATCAAAAAAGGCGTTCAATACAGAAACAACTGGACTTTATTTGTAACAGAAGACGTTTCGCCCTTAATCCAAAGGGCTTTCTCGCAAAACGTCTTCTGTTACAAATAAAGTACAGTTATTTCTGTATTGAACGCCTTTTTTGATTTCATCATGTCCTGGATGACTGAGAATCTTCACCAGCATTTAGTTGTTGTTGTTTGTTTGTTTGTTTGTTTGTTTTGTTTTGTTTTGTTTGTTTATTTGGCAAGTTGAGGTGGTTCTTCTCATGCTGAGCATTTCATTGCATTGTTGACCTTGTGTTCAAGGTTCTTTATTGTCATTTGAATTCCCATTTACATCCAAACCTGCATATGACCCAGTGGTGCCTGGTGGGGTTACTCCAGTGCATTTACAACTTTTAACAAGAGTCTATGGGCAAAGATTTTTGCACCCCCAAGACGGAAATACGTCATCAATCAGAGACAAAGTTTTTGAAAGGAACAACTTAACTCATCATTAACTATAAAATATTTATCTTACACAACTAAAAAATATGCATACATATATTTCGAATTTCTTTATTTTATTATTTCATTTTTATTTAATTTTTGTATGGCTTCAAGGTAATATGTGAGTGGTGTGAGTGGTGGGGCGGCGCCCTAGCACCCTCTATTGGCCAGCCACCACTGAGTCCTGCATATGACAAATAAATAATAAACAATAAATTATGTGCAGAGGAACTCAGATAGG